>QVNV01002449.1:0-14212 GCA_014825455.1 Pseudomyrmex pallidus
GATTTCGCTGTGGCTCAATCGCCCATCTTGAAGATAAACGCTGTATGTTGTATTGAGAAATGTGTACGGATATCTCGAAACGAGGCGCTCTCCGTTGCACAGAACGATTTGGAATACGGCAGAACATAAATGCACTCGACATGGGCAGCGTGGAAAGTGGCACGAGTAGGGAAGTATTCACTTTTATATTACGACCGGCGAACTGGGAGGACTCCGATAAAATCGGAAGTCGGGTAAAGTTCGAAAATGCGCAGCGTATGTGTGTACAGGATGTTCCACTTTTAGCGCGCTCTACTACACCGCTTCTATCTATATATTGATTCTTCGATCAATTTCTTCTCCTCGGCGAGAGAGAAGAACGCCGAGGGAAGATGATCATTTATCATTTGACGCGAGTTTCTCAATTTTCGAGAAAATAAATGTCTCTTTTTGGGCTATTTTTAAATTGAAAAATCTGACAGAAGAAACAGTCGATCTAAAATTAAATGTGGAACGATTCGAGAAAGCTATTATTCGTCTCTCGCAGTTGTATAAGGAACTTTGAATTTCTTTAAGAAACATTTCTCTGTGTGTAATATCTTAATTGCTTTACAAATGCGGGTTTCTGAAAGACCACCGGGGGTCGCGACTATTGCGCAACTTTTCGGAATCAATATTCCGATCAGAATAATATCGAGTTGTGTGGATTTTTCTTTTTTCTCTTTCGAATGAAAGAGAAGAAAGAAAAACGAAGAAAACAGTCTGGAATGACTGCGAGCGGAACCGATTTCGAAAAGCCACGTAACAGCTGCTCAGATTGCCGGAGAGAATTTTATGCTTATTGAAACAAATTAATATCTCGAATTTCAATTAAACGAAGCGGTAAGCGAAACGTGAACCGTTAGGGTCACCGTCTATATGCAAATATCGCGCGCCAAGAATCGGCATCGAATAACAGGCACGCTCCTTACGTGCGTGTATGTAGGTCGATAGTAACGCGTGCACGAATCGCGATGGTGTCGAGAGAAAGGTACAATAGCCCGTGCCGAGTTGATCGGAACGACTCCTTTGTGCCGAGAGACTCCGCCGCCCCTTTGTGAATGGCCGATGTTCGATCCGGCGTGTAGACACAGCTAACTCGGTCTCCTCCTACCCCGAATTTTAGGGGGAAGGTTTGCGGCTACCGCGCGCTCTCTGTTCTTCGCTACCCTTCGCGTTTTCTCTCTCTCGCGATTCCCCATTTCAACCTACATATATCCACCCTCGTTTCTGCTTTCGCCCGCGATCGTAACACCCTCGTGGGACCCAGTGCTGGTTTTAGACGCGTTCGGCGCCCTAAGCAAGACGCTTACGCGTTTCCTTTTATTGTTTTCCATGAAAAACTCGGGACAGAGATCGAGAAAAATAGAAATAAAAAGTTTGAATACATACTTCTACCTCGTAGAAAAAAAAAGTGGAAACTCTCGCGTATGTAATTTAGAATTTTTTTACATATAGAAAAAGCCTAATAAAATTTGCAGATAAATAAAACGACTATACATGGAAGAATAAATAAATCCGATAAATATAAAATGTTAAAAAAATTTTTCTTCTCTATGGTTTTTATTTGAAAAAAATCGACGAATTATAAAATAGGTTTGGATTAATTATTAGCATCTGGATTTTTTTTCTCGCGTGTTGCATGTCTGAATAAGAACTCGTCTCTCGATCAATTCCTAAAGCCGGCACTGAGGTAGGTTTATAGGCGGTAAAGAAGAAAAGGAAGAGAGAGATGAACCAACGACTTGACCGTCAGAGAAAATGACCGAAGACCGATTGTATGGCACAAGAGGGAGAGGCGGCGAGGGGGTGGAAATAGAGGAATAGTGGATGGTGTTCTTCTTCTGTCGCCGGGAACAATCAAAATCGCGTATTCTCTCGGTAAATTGGAAATCGAGAGTGCTATTGTACGAGCTCAAATTACTCGTCGATAGTCTGGTATACATGAATCCTCCCCTCCCCAGAGCAGCTATGAACGAGCCTGTGTCGTATTTTTTTTTATTTTTTTTATTTTTTTATTTTTTTATTCCGGTTTGATAAAAAAAAAGTTTCAATTTCCTATAGGATACATGAAAATGTGATACGATCAGTTTCGAGCTTTAACCCTGTAAAGTGTGTTCAAAAGAGGTGAACAAAACCGTATTACCTCTATTTTTTATGTTTGTCGCGCAATGTTAACGTTTGAATTCGCGCTTGAAACAGTTGAAATTTATATTTACAGGGGATTTAGATCCTTGAAAACACAGGATGCTTGAAACAAAATGTTAAAACAAAACATGTATGGAAAATTTGTACACACTTATTATTGTATGTATTTTGTTTGATGAATTTTTGTTGATTTGATTAATGACGGTGAACAAGTGGAGACTCTTTAATAACAAAGTACATTTGTCGCTGTATTTTGTGTCAACAGTTTTGTTTCATCAGTTGTTCTCCACAAAAAGAGTTATTTTTATATAAGTATTAACATTCTTTTTAAGTATAAAAATCTCTAAACATTTTTGTACAATTTTTATAATATTTTTTCTTGGCGATGTACGAGTATCTAATTTTACAACTTCTTATACGCACAATTTATTTACACGAAACTCAACTATTTTCACGTAGCTCTATACTCAAAAGTCAATTAACAAATTTCTACCTCAACGCGAATCTACGTATAAAGCACAAGTTAATCTCCCTCTCTCTTCTCGGAATTTTGCAGCTAGGAAATTATTAAAGAGCCACGTCCTAATTTGAATTCAAGTCGCATGTCAATAGGAAGAGGGAGGGAGTCCTCGGCCCGAGGCCGGTTCTCGCGCGTCCACCTTCATTTAGTCCAGATAATCGTACCTTTCAAACCTAGAGTGAAGTGAACTACTCGGACTCTGTCGGTTGTAGCAACTCCTCTCCCCTCGCATCACGACGACGGTCATTTACGTTGGTTGCGGCCGCGCCGATTTACACGCTCGACTTGAACAAGACCGCGGCGAGTTAACGGCGCCCCGGCGACGCAGTCACGCCCGGCGGGGTTTGGGGAATCGGGTCGAGATACTCGGTGTGTAATTACAGATCCGTCGATCCATCGCACCGCATTCTGGCAGTTCCGCGAGCTTTCGTCGACCCAGGCCTACGCCAGTTCAGAATTCGCCCCCTGAGTGGCGTAACCCTCCGCAGTGAATATAAATGTTTGCGATATTTGTGAGGGTCTTTTTTATCTCTCAATAAAAATAACAAAGATTAGAGGAAGAAAAAAATTAAAAACGTGCGTTGCCGTTTTAAGTGATTTCCTTTCCTTCAAATCCTTCGATAATTTTCTTATTGCAAAAATTTTCAGTAATTCTTTCATATTAATATTGTAATACGTGATACTAATTCAATAAAGACACACACGCGAATATATTTTTGGTTTCAACGTGTGTGTCGCGCGTCAATGCTGATTGTTTCATTTGCAAACTATCTTGCAGGCTTCGCAATAACAAACCTTTAACAAGCTCTGCGCGCGCACTGATATTCTTGGGAACGAGCAGGCGGTCTTCCGTCTGCGGATCTCAACTAATGGCGCGAGAGAGGACCAACTCCACTGTCGTCACGTTGTCCGCCCATGCACGTTCGTTACTACTTACTTAGCGACCGGACACTCGAGCGAACTCGACGGCGGCGGCGGCGGCTCTTGTCCGTCCGTCATCGATTTCGCCGCTTCATCGATCGTTACAGAACACGCGACCACTCGGTTAATCCTTAAGCACGAAAGCTCGTTTATCTTTATCGGTGTTTCTGAGCCTCGGGGATGCCGGGAGCACTTTTGTGTAAGAAGATTACCTTTGTCGGCAAAAGTGGGAAATCTTTCCCCCATCCGTCGTTAATGCCCGCTGACCTGTCCTCATTCCGTCCGTACTTTCGCAATCATATTTTTATTGCTATATATTGTACAAATGTACTAATCTTTTCTTTATATATATATATGTATTTTGCGCGGTATCAAAGTACATAACACCGGATACACGGTGTGCTTTGAAAAAAAATTTGCTAAAAGAAAGAGACGCGGAAGAGTAATATCGAATGATAAATATAATAAATAAATAAAAAAAATATATATATATATATAGAAAAAACAGCTCTTCATAATATTTTTTTCACGTGAAAAAATAGTTAAATATATTTCTTGTATTAATCAGAACAAAAATAAAAAAATGCTACACATTTATTTACACCCGAGTTATCTCATTTTTAATTTTATCTCTTTTGCGCGCGTGCTGACGTGTACGAAGATATATCTCTGTATGTGTGAGTGTGTGCAGTACAGTTAACGCTATCGGGAATGAGGGAACGAAGTTGTTATCCTTCATTATCGTGGTATCTTCCGCCCTCGCGTTGATTACATTAGTCAACCGGACGAAATCAGGTTAAGGTCCGTCAATGCGGATCAGTGTTTTCGTGTTCATTCCTGGCTGACAGGCCGAGAGAATGACGACGAAACTGTGTAATTAATGTTGAGCAATCTTGCTTTATTAGAATGTAAAAAGGACGAATAGCCGCTCTTTTTTCCCGTACGATCAGCTCTTGTCACACAATGTATAGCGATTATTCATCCTCTCTTGTGAACCAAGAACCTGACGTAAGAATGATGGATGGATTAATATCACCATCGCCAAAAAAAAAAAAAAAAAAATATATATACGCTTCGGAAAGCGATCCCTTCGAATAAACAGTATATAAATGTTTCTCTCTCTCTTTTTTTCAGCAAACGAGCTACATTTGACAGAGAGAGAAGACAAACTGAGAGAACAATTTATTTTAATTCGCCATAGGTCAGCATAGCGTTCGTGTATTGTACGCAATGTGGGTTAATTGAAGAGTTTCGGAGATGCGAGAGAAGGAAGTATCATTATAATATTAATTCCAAAAGATTTTATCCGAGAAACTGATATGCATTATTCCATTTACGAAACGCCACAGAGAATTCTCTCTCTCTCTCTTTCTATGTATATCTATTATATACTCAGAAATATATATATATATATTTCTGAGAGTAAATCGTGTCGAGGATCGCAGATGAACAAACAAGCAACAGATAAGCAATCATACGTTTCACACCGCTCCCCGGTATTGTTTCTCCGAGTCGGCTGTTATCATTGTTGTACTTAATGATATGACGGGGCTATTGTGTCCCGCGCCGCCAGATAAACGATTAAACATTATTTAAGATAACCAAAATATTGAACCATCGGTCGGTGTTGTATACGTTTCATAGCTATACGTAATAATATTGGATGTCAGATGTATCTAAATTACAATGCACATTTGTTGTGTGCATTTGAATACGCAATGATATCACTGTAATCCGAGTAAATATAACATTACTGTCACGGCCATGAGTAAATTGTTAAAACTGTCAATAACAAGTAGCCGCTGATTTAGCGTATTATTAGTTTATGAATTATGGAAATATGATAAGCGCGCGGATAAATATAGCACATTACGAAAATTGACTATTTAAAGGTGAAGAAGGGTGGAAAATTTGCTAGCGGGGAGTTACACGCGAATATTCTATTGTGTTAGATAGGGATAAAAATTACACCGGTAATTCGGCCAAATGCGTTGTGCGTGTTTCTAAGAAATAACTGAGAAATGTGTGCAACCAGAACACACTTGTACAAACCGTGTAACATCGATTTTTGTCCGACCGAAATTTGCGTTTCAAACGGTATCGGTGGACGTCTAATCGGATTAAGATTAAAAACACTTTCGCGCGCCCGTAAGAGGAAGAAAGAGAAAGCGGAAGGGTGAAAACACGGGATAACTGACGGCGACCAGAAGAGTTAGCGAAGTAAGTTGAAGCGAATAAAAAAGCGAGTTCGTGTTAAATCCATGACTGAGACTGCAAGAACAAGATACGATTACGTGCAAATTTATACGAAACTTATCTTTTTTTAAAGCGGCAATAATTAATATCAAAGACATTCGCGGGAGAACAAATCGGTGTACATTCGAGTTACGTGCAAGTTACACAGAAGTCCGCAAGATATTTTCAATCCTTGCGAGAAGAGAAAGTCTAATAAAACTCAGACTACAGTGCAAAAGCATTATTCTTGATTTCTTTCAAAAATATTTCTGAAAAGCAAAGAGGAAAAACACATCAAGGAACCAAGCAACAGCGGAAAGGAATTTCAACGTCAGCCGGAATGAAAGGAAGAAGACTATTACTACTGATAGCGATGATCGAAGTAGTACAAGTGAATGAGACACAGACGAGCAAAAAGCGAGAGCGACGGAAAAAGAGGAAAAGACGGGAAAGCGAAAAGGGTGGGTAGATGTGCCCGGGGCTTTGCTTTCTGAAATATTCGGATTCTAAATCTATTAGGACGGATGACTGAATCCAACGTCAGCGAAATGTAATAGGCAAAGAAGTGATTAATACGAAGTGATCCGCACGTAACGCGCGCGATAGTTACAAATGATGTAACTGTGTGTAAACCTGATTAACTTTACGCAGAGCGTAAAACTTTCTTTTACAGGAGTGTAAAAAAATTAAAATTAAGACGAAAGGGAAGTTGCTAATAAGAGTAAATGAACTCTGCAAAAAAACATGAAAGTGTAATAAAGAATTGCCTGACGAATTACTTTGTTCTGTACCTTTCAACCCTCCAAGAAGAAACAAAGACGCGAAAAGAGAGAGAGAGAGGGAGAGACGTCGATCGATCGCAACTTTCGGCGGCTTTTGGACCTGCCATCGTTTATGAAACGACCTCTCACTGTGTAAACAGTCACATCGACGTTATTTCAATGTTTGCCCATTCGAACCCTTGTAAGTTTTTTCGTCATATCATGACATCGTGCGTGTATGTCTCCAGAATATTATTTGACTTTTTTCTCAAGAATAATCCCCCACGCGTCAGATGAAATTAATACAATATTGTGTCACATAATATTTTCATATTTGCATGCGCGGTGTGGGATAAAATTATTCTCTCTTTCTCTCTCTCTATCAATTTTTATCAATTAAAAAATAAACTCTCAAATGTACAACAGTGTCAAGTTTTTTGCTGTACATAACGCAATTGACATTTTAAAAACTGATGTTAACAAAAATGGTTATATGATTTAATCTTTTCAATTGTTTCTCGATAACAATTTGCGCGATCAATTTCCGTTTCTCATTTCGCAAAGAGCTTTTCGTCCCGTCAATCCCGATCGTCGTTTACTGCTGATGTCATAAGCAACCGTCGATGTTGCTCTTCTTCTTCGTCGAATCTACATATAGTGTCAATATATTTAAAAATACATATAAATTCAGTTTATATTGATTTCTGTTAATGGCAACATCTTTTTGCGATATGATTCGTAATGCGGCTAAGAAATTTTGTCACTTTGTTGACTACTTATTTCGAAGTAGTCAACAAAGTCGTTCGAAGTTTGACGAGCCATGGGATCTGTTTCAAAATTTTAATCTTTGACATCGTTATCGTTTTCTGAAGATGATCCAGTCTAAGATCGAAATGTAATTAATCTATTTAATAAAATACAATTTCCTTCCACTATCTTTAGTGTTTCTCATATTAATTTCTTTCTTTTTGGATTTTAAAATGTCTCGGAGTCTTTTACATCTTTTACTTTATTAAAATACACGTACATATATTCGAAAGCTTTTAAAAAAATCATGTCACCGCGATATATTTTATTTCTCCTATTTCTGAATCTCAGCGAAACTACATACGAAATTTATAAATGATATTTATATACTTATGTGAGTAAGATAATATGTAATAAGATGTAAAATTTAATCGTTAACAAGCTTTATCGATTGAATGAATCTCTGAGTAAAAAGCAAGATATAGCGCGAAAAAATCCGGGGAGAATAATTAAAATTTAATTAAAATTTCAATCTGAAACACATTCGCGACAATAAGTACGTGAATAAATAAAGCGCGCACATATATATATATATATATATATACTCCGCAAAAATCGCCGATTTCACAAAACAGCTTGATCTTTTCTCTATATCCATCGGAATCACCGTAATATTCATTCGCCCGATCAGCTGATCGAACTTCATCCGATATAATATCGTTCCGCGTTCTCACCTCGAGAGATCGCGCGCGCATAACTACGATCCTCTTGGAACCACCGATAATCCGCGCTCAATTTCGGTAAGGCGAACGTGCCGCACACACACACATACACACCGATGAAAGCTCCTCTCTCCAGTGGATGGTCGTGTCAAGATTCGTGCGGCAGAATGCGAGGAAGCCGGAGGTCTCCGGTGCCACAGGAATTCCAATTTCTTCCCGATTCCTTCTCGTGCCGCTTTAACGAGTCTCTCGTACGCCGCCGCGAGGCTCCGCAACCTCCGCCTCGATATCGGACGCGTGTGAGATTCTCTCCGTTGTGCCAGACAAGAAAAGTTTTCCGCCTCGTTAAAAAATATTCTCCTTCTAGGAGAAGAGAGAGAACAGCGCTTAGATGCAAGCGCACGACGCGATTTTGTATATGCCTTGAACTTTCAACCGAAGGGAAAGCCGCCGCGTTCTCCCTTTAATCGCAAAAAAGTCCCTCATTACGTCGTGATGTCTCGGGTGTTGCGGTGATGCTTGTATAGCAGGAAGTTTTTTTGTCGTCGCGATGTTGTTACATTATTGTACTCGTTATAAATATTACAGCGAGTGTCGTAAGAGATAGTTAGATAGATGGATAGATAGATAGATAAAGAAAGAGAGAGAGAGAGAAAAAAAAAGATAAAAGATAGATCGCGAGGCAGTGCGCTTGACCTTTTAAGCGAAATCGTCTTATTTTCCAGACTCAAGAGACATCAACAACACACAGCGACGCGTGTTCTGGAAGTTGGTAAGCCGCGATCTCTTACATTTTAATCCGTATTTCTTCGCGCACATTTATATAATCACGTTAAGTGCTTGAAATGTGGCCGCGGGACCTTATCTCGACGAGGAGAGCAAGTGCAATGTGTGCTCGCGTCTTAAAGATAAACTCCGTTTAATCTCACTCGCATTTCGTAAGAATCGCTCTCGCGAACGCAACTTTTGCGCGATTTGTGCTTCATCTTTTTGTCAATAAAATTTTGCGCAACACAAGTAGTGGTAGTACACCGTTGGAATTTAGTTAAGAGAGCAAATTCGCGCCGTGTCTGAAATTAAATAAAGATCAAAGTCAAATATTAACTCAAGATAGTCGAATATTGAGCAGTTTTCAAGTTTGTTGACTTTTGAATTAACTAATTGAAGTATTCAACGTAATAAAGAGAAAGAGAGAGAGAGAGAATGAGTAATTGTTGCCGCGCTTTTTTTTTTATACGCAAAAACGCGAGGTACACAAGAGAGTTTGTTGATATATAAATATGCAACGTCAAGTCTAAGATTCGAGATGAAAATACGAGCCGAGATAGAGAGAGTAAGCGGTATGCACTTTAATCTAGCCGGTGCTTGCGCTCGCCCGGTTAGTTCGCATTGATTCGATCGGCCGAGAAAGCGAATCTCTGTTAAAAAGGAAAAATGGATCTAGCTAGGATTTTGATTATCCGTGAATAACAAACAACCGGAGCGTGGGTAATCTCCGTCGAGTGTAGATGTGCGGAAAAACTTTCCAAATGCAAAAAGAACCACAATGCGAAATATATATGTACACACATATACACGCACACGTGCAATCGGTAGAAGAAGAAACGAAGTAACCCAATATCCCGTCCTACGGCGAATCGCATTTCCGTACATTACACATTTAATTAATTATTAGTTTACAATGTCAAATACGAAAGACAGAGAGAGAGAGAGAAAGAGAAAGAGAAAAAAGAGGACAAAAAGAGAGCAGCGAATTCGACGGAATTGTAATTTCGTTAATTAAACACACGCGTAACTACAAATGCACCTCTGCCGTTAGCGCGACAGAGGATGCGCGCGTGAGAATCTTTCTTCGGCTGCAGTATTAAAGAGCAAAATTTTTGTCCGCTCTCCCACGTTGGTAGATATTTCATGTCACTCCCTTCAGTCTTTGTACTACAGCGAAGCTTGAATTATTTCGTCGCGGCTATTTAAAAATTCTGTTCGCTAATTGACTCCAACAAAAAAAAAAAAAAAAAAACAGTCACGATGAAATTTTTCGAGGAAAATCCAACAAAATCCTTTCGCGTCACGTTTCGCGCAATGGCGGAATCAATGATTCACGAGCGTTTGTGTGTGTGCATTTTGCAGGCGCGAAGTTTTTCAAAGTTACTTCCCGGTCGCGAAAAAGAGGGGAAGAGGAAAAAAGAATTCAGCGAAACATTCGTCTATCTCCGCGCGAACTTTTCCCCCGACGAAAGTGCGCGCACATCACACCACACCCTCTCCTGTAAGCGTAACGCTAAGCCCGGTAATACCCCTTAACCCTTTTAACTTCCTAATCCTGAGGGCGAAGGGATCTTCGAGGCCCCATCGTGACGAAAATCATTAATGCAAATTCATTTAATCAGCTACTCACCCGCCCTTATGCCGCACGGCAAGCAACGTATAAGACGTCGGAACATCGTTTTACACGGGGAACGCCTCGGCGCGGATTTGTAAGTTAAATGATTTAAAACATACTCTGGCAACGCGCGGGATAAAAATCCTTGATCGAGGAAGCCGCTTAAAAATGCGCGCTGCGGTTCGCGGATCGGAACCGCTCGCTCTCGACCGACCGACCGACGTAATCGTTTCGCTTATTCGTTTTCCCTGCATCGCTAGCACGCGCGCGCGCGCTGGCTTTAATCTTGGTCAAAGTTTTGGTTTAATCTTCGTTTCAACATAAACCCTCGATTTGGGGCGTTTGGCTTACCGGGGATTAATGTTTTCGAGCAGACCAAAGGAACTTAAGACATTGTAATTGAATGTTTTAACGAAAGTAACTACGCCCGGGATACGAAGTTTGACCCCTCCTCCCCCGTATAACGTCGGCTCGAAGTTGCCTCTTGGCGCAACGGTAAACGTAAATGGAAGTATACACTCCGAGATACCGTATGACTTCGTCCGTGAAGATATATATATCTAAAGCTTCTAAAGAGAATTTTACTTTGTAAATTTTACTTCGCAATTTGAGATATGCGAAATAATGTCACGTGAAAATTAATTACTCCAAATATTTTAGGCGAGGTTTAGACGAGAGGGAAATAGGATACAATGTTATACTGTTACTCGATATACGTATACTGTATTTCTACTGTTATCGATATTCTAATTTTATTGTGTGTGTGTGTGTTTGTATATGTATATATACATAAATATATACATATATAAAAGCTCACTGGCGAACTGAAATTTGGCGCGCGCGTTTGCCGCTTTTAGAAATCCATCCCCGTCGTCGCCTTGAACGGAAAATGATCGTCCAGTAATTGTTGTCCGGGATCTGTTTGTCTAATGCTCCTGAGCGTGTAATAGGTTCCTTTGAGCTTCTCCTTTAATGAAGTTAAAGCCCTTCTGTCTATCTCCTTCCCTCCCTCCCTTTCTCTCTCTCTCCTCTCTCTCTCTCTTTCTCCTACAGACGCAAGATAATCGCGTTATAAAAGCCATCTTCTGTAGCTTCACTCTTATGGTAGCTTTAATTCTCCTTTCGCCACACCACTAAGCGATACAAAACTAATTGTAGAAATCATTTTCTCGAGATAAGCCGCGCGCCGCCGTCCTCTGTCGCAGCGGCGGATTTAGTGCTTCGAGATGACATTTACATTTTACAAATTACATTTTACGGACCCGTCCTTTGTTCAACTCCCTATCCTTTTCGAAGAACAGCGAAAAGACGCGATAAGACGAAATTTATTTTCAAGTTTTTGCGAGAAAGAAACGAGTTTTTCCCCAATTTTCAGCGAGCAATTTTTTTCGAGAAACAGAAACAAATATAGTTGCGAATTTACATAAATGACTCAGAAGATCAGAGCTCTCGATTCTGTAAAAATCCACCGCCGCGTGTCTTCTACTCGCTTTTCGCTTCAACTCACGATAGTGAATCTCCTTCGCGGCGGGATTGAGCGGAATAATCCTTGAACAATTCTGCGCGACGAATCCGAGATCACGCGCCTCTCCCTGGAATCGAGATTATCCAGTTTTTTTTTTCTTTCCGACTCGATCCAATTCGGATCGGAATGACCATCGTTGGCCTTGAAACCGCACTACGTCGATCGCCGATCGAACAATTCGGGCGAGGACGTCGTAAGCCGCGGGATCGAACGTGTCTATAAGCTCGGAGAAAAATCAGGATCCTTCAGAACGAAGTGGAATCGCCCGCGGGCTAAGCTCGAGTGATCGCGCGTGTCTTCGGAACAAGGAGCAGTCGTTGCTCGAAAACGAAATTGAACTACTCTACGGTGATGTATATGTAAAAAATCGGAAAGTCGTGAAAGGGATATACTTTTGTAAGAAATTTTCCAGAATACACCAACTGCACACTTGTATATACTTTCGATTCACCGCCAAAGAGACGATTCTGTTCTGTTGCCTGCTTGCTAGCGATCGGTAAAATTCGGCAAACCCGATTGTCCACGAACGGTGTTTACCGGTAGTTTGTTCACGCAGTTTTTGTAAACACCGTTCGCAGACAATCGGGTTTGCCGAATTTTACCGATCTCTAGCAAGCAGCCAACAGAGTCGTAACCGCGCACTTAAAAGACGTCGCATGACCATAATGAAGAAAGTATCTCGTTGCATTAAATTCCAGTGCCGTCTAATAACCCTAACGCCTTCAGAGCTCCTCAACTACCGCTCGAATCCTTACACTTTTGTATTGAAGAAACAAAAACTTCAGTAGACTCGGCAAATTTTTCTTGCTGGTCATATAAAAGCAAAACTTTCTTTCCGTGACGTGTAGTTGAAAACGAGTATAAAAACCAGTTTTGTGCCTCTTAATACCAATGTGAAGTATCGTTTACCGTTTGGTTCTTGCGCTTTTGCATTCGAACAGTCTCTAAATCGAAAAGTGTCAATGCCTCGTCCGCTCGTTTTAGAACCGACCGCTTTTTTTGTGCGCGGCTATTAATAAAATGTACGGTTGACACATATGTGCGCGGTCGTGCGCACATATTTCCGATATGTAGCGTTCGCTTCGAGCGTCACAAAGAAGTAAAAAAAAAAAGAAAAACTTTTCATTTTCGAATAAAAACCGTTTTTTTTTCTCTTAGTTTCTCTCGCGAAAATTTGGTTTCATGAGATCACGTTCTTTTAATGTCGGATAATAATATCGGACGAATTTAAACCCGGAGGAAGAATATGCTTCGTACTACCCACTCGATCTTTCATCTGCATGAACTTCACGTAAGCTTCTTCCTCTCTCTCTCTCTCTCTCTTCCTCGCTCTCAGTTTGTCATCGTTCGCTCTGGCAGCGCTCGCCTTTTTTCGGCAAGCGCACGACCGCTGGTCGCACATTTTTTTTCTCCGTCCTTCTCCCTTCCTGAACATGGTTCTCGGTTTTTTTTTATTCTTTTTCGCACACTCGTCTTCCTCCAACCCGTCAGCCACTCTATCCTATCTCTCCCTCCGTCTATCCCGGTAATTTTCTCGTCTCCTCGCCCTGATTTACCCGCTCGTGCTCGAGATGCATCTCATCCACGGCGTTGGATTTTAATTACATATTTTTTCACGTGCTTCTCGTTCTCTCTTTCTCCTCCTTGACATTCGCAGCAGTCACTCCGCGCGGGAAAGAATATGCGAAAAATTTCGTGCGACTCACGACGCGATCGTGTCCACGTACACGATCGTCTTGATATACGAGGGAATACGAAGGTTTTTACGTGTGTTTGCCAATGTGTATAAGTACGATATCTCTCTCTTCGCGTCTTCTTTTCTTATCTCGTAATAAGTAAACAATTTGCGTAATTAAATCGCGTGAAATAAAACACAAACCTAATATATTAGTTTTAGGGAATATTGAATTTTCTCTTTCGGAGAATATACTGTTTTCTTGTGATTGAAAAATGTTCGTTAGTTGGATTTTCACTAAAAATTCAAAAGTTTTTGTCGCTAGTAGATAATTAACAGACATATCTGGAACAATCGATGAAAAGGTATAAATATAAAAGTTCTCTAAAATAACTTATTATAACCGCTGCTAATAAATAATAACAATCACTTCATAGCAATTTTATTATTCGCGATTTATATCTCAGAAACTACTCGGCACATTGTATTTCAATCAAATATCTAATAAATATAAATCCGTTATAACATTTAATTGCCGAAGTTAATAGGTTTGTTAT
>QVNV01002450.1:0-11171 GCA_014825455.1 Pseudomyrmex pallidus
TATATTTTATATTTTACAACGTAAGAACAACTTACAAAGTTTTATATAATATTATATATATTTTGTAACAATGTGTAAATGTACATATAAAATTTTACTTGGCGCTACTTATTGATATCATTTCTTTTGTAGAATAGATTTTGTAGAGAAAGATTTTTATAGTAATAAACAATACTTGACCGAATTGGCGGCTTCACAAAATAAGGACACTCGTCTCACCAATGTTCGCGCGCTTTCGTCTTTTCGCCGGATCCTCGCTGCGGTGACGTGGGTCGGGATCGCCGTCGTAATTAGGCACTTACTCTGTAAGGCGTCCTCACGGGATCGCGGCGTAACGAACAGTGATCGCGAATCGATCCTGCGCGAGGACATCAGCTGTGCGGCGCTGCAGGTCGCGATCTCGACCTTCTTGCGGCGCCTTATCGACCTATTAGGCAGCGATTGCACGTCGGGCCGTCGATAAGCTGTCGCGATGTTTCTTGACAGCGCGGCGCCTTATTTAACTTGGAAGTAACCGGGAACTTCTCTATCTGAGAGATCTTGCGATCTCGATTCTCCCGTCTCGCTATGTGATCGCGAACGGACCGGTCTCCTTGTCAGTTACGGGAAGTCTAGCCAGGACTGTCCTGCAGGAGAAGAAGTTCCGGTCATTCGAGAAGTTTTCCGGCGCACGTTGTCGGTGCGCCCGTTGCGCGCTCTCCTCTAGCTCCGCTGCATGCTGCTACCAATTTGACGTCACCTCGCTACATCTCTCCTCTGCTCTCGCTCATCACTCGGTGACGACGAACTGCCCTCCATTCCGCTTACCGCCTAAACTTTACACAAAAGCGCGCGCACCTCGGCGTCCCAAGGATGCAATCGCAACACAAAAAATGTGCGGTTCTCAGCGTCCTGAGAACGCAACACAAAGGCGATCGAACGGTACGTTCGACCCGACGCAAAATAGACACAAAATATACGCGAAAGCACTTAACGAATAAAGACGAAAATCGCTCTCTCTTTATAATATGTATCCCGAGAGGACACGACTTCCCGACTTTTTCCCAAAACAATTATTAACTCACAAGTGACTGGCGCCGAAAGGGCGTCACGTCACACCCCCTCTCTCCCCAGCGAGGACCGAGGAGGTCTTAGCTTGACAAATGTCAATAGCCACCAATTCAGAAACGTAATTTCTTGATTTCTCTTAACGCTATCGGTAGGAAAGAAAAAAGATAGAGACTATTACACCTGGATGATGCACAAAGTAAAGGTGTAATTGAGGTAGATACGATACAGAGTAATAACTTGAATGTAGACTAATCGGGAGAGGGTCCTCCGCACTTGTTACCATACTCGTCCCCGTCTTTTCTTTTCGAGCTCTAACTCTAAACATAGTCTCAAAACAGAAACATAACATAAACTTGATCTCAAAAACATAAACAGAACATAAACATGATCTCCAAAAAAAACTACAAAACTTGGTCCCGGAGTTCAAACAAAGATAAATAAAAGGAAGGAGGGGCGTATACACGCAGGCGGGAAGTGCTTCTTAGGTCGTGATGATTAGGGTTCCCGCGTTGCTCTTCGGCTTCTCCTTTCTTCTATGCGACAGACGGTTTTTCCCGACAATCCGGTATTCGTCCTCGCATACGAGACAATCTCGCAGGGTGTAACCGGTCCGGCCGCACCCGTAGCAAAAACAATGAGTGAGAGGCTGAGGACAGGTGACCATACGATGGTTCTTTGATCCGAAGTTTCAACAAGCCTCGGTGTCGGGTCTGCTCAGGGCCAGTAGAGCCGACAATGAGTCCAGGGCGGTTCGGGACTGTTCGTCCTTCGGCACCGCCCACGGCCGACGCGTGGAGACAGGGGGTCCCCGGTAATATGGACTGTCCGGGCTGCGTACAGCTTCCGCCGGTGATAGTTTTTCCGGTTCAGTTCGTCGTTGGGCCATGGCTATGAATAGCTTTCCCACGCTCCAGTCCCACTCTCCGGTTGCTAGCTGGCTCATCATTTCGCTTAAGAATTGCTCGATTTCCTCCTCCTCAACCGGAGCTTCCCTCTTGTGGGACTTCATCGTCTTATCTTCCTTCTTCTCCAGCTTCTTTGCGTAGTCTGCGACCACCGCTTCCTCCTTTATGACCCCTTTTTTTACTGCTTGGGCGCCCCCCTCGGCTACCTCCTCTTCTACTGCCTGCGGTTCGTTCTCGGCTACTTCTACTGTCTGGGCCTTTTCAGCTGGCTGGCCTTTTTCGCTCTCGTCGGTTTCCTCTTCCTCTGCTCGGGCCCGGTCGGCTTGTGGCAGTGTCTTTCTGTGTTCGCTTTCAGTCACTATTCGAATGATCTCGGCCCAGAATTCCGGGAACACTTCTGTGACGAGGGTAATTTTTCGCGGAAACTTCCGTTTAAGGCTCTCCATCTTGCACGGGATAATATTTAATTTAAGGAAGACGTGCACAAATAGGATTTAAAATCTTTAACGTGGACTTTACCTACTATCGCACCCTCTAGATCCGACATTTCATATACTACTGAAGATAATACCATGTTGATTTTAAAGAGTCCTTGGAATTTCGGAGCCAATTTTGCCGATATATTTCGCGCTGCGGACGAAAGTATATGCTGTTTTCGAAGCACGAGATCGCATACCCGGAACGTAACATGTCGACTGCGCTGATTATAGTAAGTGACTTGCTTTTGGTAAGCCTTTTCTAGATTACACAGGTACACAAAAAAAAAAAAAGGTTTGGACCCACAGACCAGACCACTCATTCTATATGTATTTTGAGACGCTGAATCCATTTTTGTTGTCAGTTTACCCCCACCAGGTCAGGATTTTTGGCAAAACTCAAAAACTACCCGAAAAATTGCTAAATTTGCAACTATTTGCGGCACGAAAACCAGTATCAAATAAATTCGTACTTTCAATTCTAATTTTATATATTTTTTGGATCACCGAATCCATTTCTGGAGTCAGTTTACCTCCACCACGTCAGAGTTATTAAAAAAATGCGTGATACTTTATTTTTTTCTATGATAGCTTACCCGCTTGTTTTCAAAAAACTCTGTCAATATGATGGCAGACTACTGCTGGACGCTGAAAAGAGATTGTAAAAATAGAGGAATTAAACGTAAACGAAGTCCACTACACAGAAACTCTGACGTGGTGGGGTAAACTGACTCCAGAAATGGATTCGGTAACTCAAAAAATATATAAAATTAGAACATAAAAGTACGACTTCATTTTATACTGGTTTTTGTGCCGCAAAAAGATGCAAATGTAGCGATTTTTCGGGTATGTTTTGAGTTTTGCCAAAAATCCTGACGTAGTGGAGGTAAACTGACTACGGAAATGGATTCAGCGTCTCAAAATACATATAGAATGAGTAATCTGGTCTGTGGGTCCAAAACATTTTTTTGTGTGCCTGTGTTATCTTCCACCCATTGATACAGAGTTCTTAATTCTCGCATTCGAGTCGACCATTTTTCGGGATCTCCGGGCTTGACCACCGTTACCTGAATGTTACGACGGCGTAACGAATTTTTCGGTTCTAATTCTCTTCCGAGATTTAAAAATGCGGGCGAGGCTCCTATCGACGTATGGTGCGCGGTGTTGTACGCAAACCTAAAATCATTTAAATGTACGTCCCAGTCTCGGTGGTCGGTGTCTAAGAAGGCGATAATCATGCTTTTCAACACTCTGTTTACGCGCTCGACGGAATTAGCCTGCGGGTGATACGGCGGTATCGTAGTGTGCGTAATATTATGCTTTTCGGTAAAAGCCTTCAACGTATTATTTACAAATTCGGTGCCGTTGTCTGTCAAAAAAAATTGTGACGTACCCCAGTGCGAAATAATCATATCTTCCAGAGCTTCGCAGATTTTCTGTCCGTTTGCGGCCCTTAGTGCGCGACACTCAACCCATTTGGTGAAGAGGTCTTGCACTACCAAATTGTAGGCAAATCCCGATCGGCTTCGCGGTAAGAGACCCATAATATCGGCAGCTACTACCGTCCATGGCCCCTCCACGACTCGGTGCCCCATCAGACCGGCAGGGTTCGTCTGCTCTATTTTTGTACGTTGACAGACATCGCACTCTCAAATATATTTCGCGATATCACGGTACATATTCGGCCAATAATACGCGATCGCGAGACGTTGATATATTTTCTCGACACCCATGTGACCTGCTTGCGGGTCATTATGCGCTTCACGCAGAGGTTCTAGCCGAGTTTCTCTGGCAAGAACTAATTTCCAACAATCAAGATTTTCAACATATCTGACACTACCAGGCATGGCTTTAAATAATAAAGTTGGTTATCCACGACTTTCTAATCAGTATAATTTTTACTACGAGTCGTCACTTCGTGAAAACGATTTCGGTACCACCTGTCTGCGGTTTCCGGAATTTCGGTTTCTCCTATTACCGGCGCTACGATAGCAGTTTCATTTTCATCACCGCTCTCGTACATGCGGGATAGTGCATCCGGAACGTGATGAAGGGCGCCTTTTTTATGGATAATCTCATAATCGTATTCTAGGAGTTCTAGCGCTTACCTCGCGAGTCTACCCGTCGTGTTACGTAAGTTATGTAGCCACCGAAGACTACTGTGATCCGTGACCACGGTAAACCTTGTAACCTTCCAGATACGGGCGGAATTTCTTAATCGCTCACACGACCGCTAGACACTCCTGTTCGGTAACCGAATATTTTCTTTCCAGGTCCGTTAAAGCGCGACTCGCAAACGCGATAACGTTTTCTTCACCGTTAATAGTTTGAAGAAATACAGCACCAATCCCCACAGAGCTAGCGTCCGTCTGCACAACAAACGGAAAATTGAAATCGGGACACGACAAAGTAGGCGCGGCAATTAAATACGCTCAAATACTCTCGAATATTTCCCGCTGATCGCAACTCCATTGCCAGCGCTGATTCTTGCGCAATAGCCGATTTAATGGCTCACTCAATGTAGCGAAATTCGGAATAAAGCGTCGGTACCAAGATGACATTCGAAGAAATCGGTGTATTTGCTTAACATTTTTCGTCGCGGGATATTCTAATATTGGCTTCACTTTTACCGGATCTACCGTCAAGGGGTGCGTTCGCTTTGGACGCTTACGCGCTTGAAGCATCAGTTCGTCTTTATTGTTCATTAAATGTAGAAGAAAGATAGACTGATGCTCAAAGCGCGTAAGCGCCCAAAACGAACGCACCCGAGCCCTCCTTTTGGACTAGAAAACCCAAATATCGGACTTGCGACAGGCAAAATTCACACTTTTCAGGGTTTTAACTAACCCAGCCGCAGTAATTTTACCTAAAACCCGCTTGAGCCACTCTAAATGTTCTTCAAAAGTGGCAGTAACTACCACAATGTCATCGAGATACGCGAACGCATGCGGTTCCATTTCGGGACCGATTAATTTATCTACTAATCGTTGGAATGTTGCAGGAGCTCCGGTCAACCCGTATGGCATACGCGTAAAATGAAAGAGTCCTTTTTTCGGTACATTAAACGCCGTAATCTCGCGACTATCTTTCGCTAACGGAATCTGAAAATACGCTTGACTCAGATCTATCGTCGAGATATATTTAGCAGATCTTAATTTGTCCTGAATACCGTTCATGTTAGGAAGAGGGTACGCGTCTTTTTTTGAGATGCTATTCACTTTAGAAAATCCAGGCAAAAGCGGTACTTGCCATTAGGTTTACGCACCATCACAATAGGATTTGACCATTCACTAAACGACGGCTCAATAATTCCCTCACGCAACATTTTATCAACCTCAGCGTGAATAGCCTCTTGTATTTTCGGCAAAACTAAATAACAACGCTGTTTTATCGGAGCGTGATTCCCTACATTAATCCGATGTTCTGTCAATGCGGTAGTTCCAAGAGTTTCGGGCAATTCCGATACGTTGTGACCGACGGCGGAGTATGGCCCGAACGACGACGGCGAGTCATCCTAGTACCGGGGGAACCAGCCTAGGTGGATGTAAAGCGCTAAAAACGAAGAGTTACCGTATCAGATCTTTGTTTTACTTAATTTCATTTTGTTTAGTTTCATTTAGAAGATTGCGCTTACAGTGATCGGGTACTAGTAGTCAGAAAGTAGTTTATAGTATGTATTTGACCATACGTTAATGTATTATGCATTAGTCGTAAGTATATGTTACCAGCATGATACTCCTTTTATACATATACATTTATTAATGATACTTTGTTTATTTAGTTATCATATATAGATAATTAGGTTGTTATAGTTAACGTGCATAATCCGTTTATAGTTAATCGTTCAGAAAGTCATTCAAGTTCTTTTAGTTTACGTTTATTCAACGGGCACTCAGCCATATTTTTAGTTATTTAGATTGAGCTAATCCCCATTGCGTGGGATTAAGACGCTTAGGTAACATTTTCGGTCATCCATAATTCTTTAATATTAAAGGGATAAATAATTGACGAAAGACACGGTGAATTTTAATATAGTTTATTACTTGTTTTGTTTACATTAAAAGAAGCATGTGTATACAGTTTCGTTTCCTTTGACCATGCAGTTCCTCAAGTATTGTCAATTGTTTATACCTGAAACATAAAAGTATTAATTATTCGATAAGCTTAAGGTGATTAACAATCAAACTCAGTATACATTAACTGTGTGATATTGTTTAAGTGTTTAGTGGTTTTGTTAAGGTTGAGCCGTAGGAAACTGAGTTTTATTGTTGATCACTACGCATATACACATGTGCGTTATTATTGTTAAATACTGCGGTAATTGACAATCAAACTCAGGCTATGTCGACTCTGTAACAGTGTTGAAATGTGATATTAGTTTCATAAGGATTTACCGTGAGAAACTGAGTTTCATCGTTGTTCACACGCATTACATACTTACACTATTTACTCGTAAACGCTGCGGTAATTGATGATCAAACTCAGGCTGTGTTAACTCTGTGATAACAGAAAAGCGTGGTATTAGTCTGGTAAGGATTTACCGTGAGAAACTGGGTTTCATCATTAATTACACTCATTACACATATACACTAGTTACTCTGAAACATTGCGGTGTTTGTTGATCAAACTAAGACTATTTTATTAATACGATATAAAGTAAAGTAAAATAAAGTATGGTTAAGATTGAACCATGCAAAGCCGAGTTTCATCAGCAAGCAACGTACTCACCGTTACACCAACAACAACACAGTTGCACGGCGATTTTAGATATATATGCGTCAGTGTGTTGTCTGCATGATAATGGTTATTCCTGGAAAAAGAGAATAATAGTTAGCCGTTAGTAATTAAGTTATTAATAGTGAAAGTTGTACTTACCTGGGAATGGCCGTTGTCCGTGGATGCCGCACTTGAAACAGAAAACCGTTATTATTGTGACGATCGCTCGGTAAGGATACTCTAAATTCTTTGTGAGAGTTTCAATTGATGGAAGGAAGTATTCCCGCTAGGAGTTTCCCGCAATTCGGTCCAATTAACAAAATTCTTAAAAGGTTCGTTAACTGGGGAAAACACGATTTAAAGGTTAATTATACTTACCTGAAGATCCCTCTCGTACTTTGGAACATCCCTGGAAAAAAAATAAAAGATTAGCAAACTTTTGCAAATTATAAAACTCTAAATTAACGGATAATTATTGAAAATTCATATAAGCTACGGATTTATATCACTTAGTGACACCCTTATATGCCTACAGTCATCTTTCACGGTCTTTTCTAAAATTTATTGTTAAACAAATTAATTCCGGTAAATGTTAATTAGTTCCAAGTTGGAAGTTTCATAGGACGTGGGAAATCACCCGCTGAATCATTACGGAAATTAACCGAAGCTTTCACGGACTCGCACTGCGTTTGCGCGAGGCGATGGTAGGAAGACCGACCTGAGCCAAGCGTGGGGGCAGCCCGACGAGTCAGTCGCATCTCAGTCATAAAAGAGTACAGACGTGTATCTCTGACGTCATCCGAGCCGAACGGTTAGGCATAGTAAATACGCAGTGTATCTTTACATGTCTGTAAACAGTAAAATATACAGTAAAAGTTGTTCATATTTAAAACAAGTAAGTAGCGGTGATTTACCTTCATCCTCTCCAAGCAACTCAGATGTTTGCCGAAGATTTTCCCGAATTTGAGTAACAATAATTCGTAAGCGATCCAAACTTCGGATTTTTGACGTTGGTGAGTCTCTCATTAGGATTTTCGCCATCGTAGAATGACCTTCTTGTTTATACAGTTAAAACAAGTAGCGACCGTGTGCAATTATTTGCAAAGTTAGGTAGTCCGTCTGGTGACAACGTGACGCTCCAAAAATTCTTTTAATTGATTTTCATGATCTGTGGTTAACTCGGACAATCCAGCGTTACAATCGCTTACACGACCTGAATTTGTGAAAAATCGATATTTAATGTCGGCACAATCCGAAAAATACCATCGCGAAATCGCAAAGTCGAGAATAATTCCAAATCGGCATAAAAAAATCCATACCAAAGATACACGGAACTGCGAGATTTTCTAATAAACAAGCTGTAATAATGTGCGTTCGATGGCACAGAGATAACGTTAATTCGACTTCTTCTTTAATTTCTACCGACTGCCCGTTGGCCGTGCAAATTTTAGTTCCGCGACCGGAAAAAAGCGGTAGTTGTAACTATCTCACAATGGCGATGCCTTCTCTGCCGAGTAAAGTTCGACTCGAGCCGGAATCTACAAGGGCTATCAGCGAGTGTCCGTGAATTAATACTTCTACATAACGCAACGGAGTTGATTCGACCTGATCAAAAGTCACATACGAAAAATTAGAATTGGTTAAACTATTACTATCTAAGTTATTCTGCATTTCCCGGGTCACGCCCAAACTATCAGGAGTAGCTCTACTGACTCCTTTCGGTGTTTTCCGAACAAGCGAAACAAGATTTTATTGTCACGCCTTTCTTGCCACATCGGTAACAGTGAAGAGTCGGCGGTTCGGTACAATTTCGAGAAATATGACGTTTTTTCGAACAATTCCAGCAAGTTTGATTCGCTCTTGAAAAGGCGTGAGTACTTGAAGTACTCGGAGTTGCTGCGGAAGTAACGGCGACAGTCTGTTCGGCAGCGTATTTGCTACCGCAGGGGTAGATTTACGGGAGTTTTTATTCGCTTTCTTCTTATTTTCTGCTATGCCCGTTGCAGCAACCGAATCACCATCGCGGTGCGTCTTTTGCGGTGGCCGATAAGCTAATTCGGGAAAGAGAGACTTTTCTGCGAGTGGAGGCGAACGGTATGTCTTCGCGACGGAGTAACTCTTCTCTACGCGAGTAGCTAACCGCTCTAGTGAGGTGAAATCATAGATCTCATCTCGGCGCACCGCCACTTGAATTCGCGACAATAAGTTGTGATGCGCATAATTTAGTTTCTCCACACTCCACGGCGGGCTTAAGTAACCAAACAACGCTCTAAGACACGTCAAATAATCGGAAACCGCTTCTTTCTCTCCCTGTGTACGGCGCATGATTTTATCGCGTAAGGAGAATTGGAAATCGGGATCCCTGAACCTAGAGCGCCACGCCTCAACAAAATCTCCCCAGTCCCGCCACTCGTCCCGCTTACTGCGGTACCAATGTAAAGCGATGCCGAACAGAAAAAATGGTAAACTTTTGAAAATTTCGTAATCGCTAACCGAAGTCATCGACCGACCTTCTTCAATACATATGAGAAAAGCCTCAGCCTCCCCACCTCGCGTGCCCGAAACATTTAGATTCCACTTCCGCATTATTTGATAAATATCTGTCGCATACGCGGCAGATCCATAGGACCAATCTCTGGTAAAATAATCCCCGTCATATTCGCGGGCATATCTCGGTTGTTCCCCGTAATGCCGGATCGGGCTACGAGCAGCCGTAGCGTGGTACGAGGGACCCCGTTCCCGCCGTGCAAATTCGTAGTCCCGCCGCGCGAAGTCTTCGTTCCTTCGCGCGATTCCATCGTCGCGTCGCCGCGCGAACTCGTCGGGTTGCGGCAAATCCGACGGTCGCGATTTGGCAGGTCAGAAACGCTGCGGATATTCCGTGTCATTCGCTCGCGCCGGTGTCTCACGCGATGAGACTAAGCGATCCCTCTTATTTTCTGCAGTAGTACGTGAAACCGGTACTGGCGTGTGAGCCGGAGTAGCCGGCGTAGGTAGCGGTTCTTTGCCTTTCGCGTGGTACTCTTCGTAACGCATCAATCTATTTCTCGAGAGCGGAGCGGATTCGGTAATCTTTAGGTGACGTTTCTTCAATTCGTCGCGCAACTCCTCTGCCGTCAATTCGTATACCCAGTCAAACGCACGCTTGCTAGTGGCCATCGCGAATTCTAGAAAAAAACAGAGTCTCCGAAAACAATACTGCAAAAATTATTTACGAGTTTCGCGCCACCCGAAAAATTTTTCAAGTAATAATAATCACTATCAATACACAAAAAAGACTCTCCGAACGATATTCTTAAACTTATCTCGAGTCACTCGTTTCCTCGGAAAAGTACTCTCGTCACGAAATAATAGCATTCACTCTGGCGAAACATTATGCTGAAGTCGAATTTTAAAGATCGAACTATCTAGTTAAAATCATCTTCCCAACACGAAGTAATAATAATTCAGATATCTCAATATTATTTATCGCGTAATATTTCACGCGCGATTTCTAACTCTACGCGATCGAGGAACGTACGCAAATTCCACACAAACGGGAAAAGAAAAAAAAAGTAAACATTTGCGCGAACGCCGCACGAAATCGACACGCGAATATCGTCTAACGTGGCAGAACTATCGTTCGCACTCGGCACGCGGCCACCAAAATTCCAAGAACACTATTATATAAGAGATATGAATTCGGTCATAAGAGCCGTTTCGCAGGATGTTGATCGAAATACCGCGTGTGAATATATTCTGTGACGTGGTACTCGCGCCGCTCCTCCCTCGCCACAAAATTTTACCTGACGACGAGATCTGGGAGCACGAACCGTCTGAGCACCAAGATCCTCCAGGGCTTTAATAAAATCTTTTATGTTAAAATTAAGTTGCGCTTTATTTTTTGTATGCATTTAAAAATGATCTCACCATCATCCATCCGTCAACGAAGGATTAACACCACCAGGATCAACAATCCGATCGATAGAAAGCACTAACCAGGTATCTAGCTGTCAGCTGTCAGCTGTCAGCGAGGAGAGAGAGA
>QVNV01002453.1:0-12305 GCA_014825455.1 Pseudomyrmex pallidus
TAGTGGTGGGGATATGGCGCCAGTAGTGGTGGGGGGGGCCGAGTGGAGGGGGTTTGTTTTGACGCCCCATAAGGGGCCACATACTACTAACGTCGTTTATATTCCGTCGTCGCGGTCACTCTTCGTGTGACGTCGGAGACAAATAGGAGTTCGCGCGTCTTTCGACGGCGCAAAGGATTATCTGTGCAACGGGTGTGTATCCCTCCTCTTTCCCGGTTCGCGTCATCGATCAGCATTGATCTTTGAACGGTCCGTTAGTCCGTGCACCCACTCACGCTAACGTGGAGCTGATACGTTCCAGGCGATTGATCATCCGCCTGACTAGTTGGGCGCGCTTGATTTCTTCGGCGTGCCGCAACGGAGAGAATCGATTACGGGTCGCTTGGTAAATAAGAATTTTCACGTAATGGACGTCGAACGATGACGACGACGACGACGACGACCGAGAATCAGTTTTGTAATTACTTCCTTCCGTCGCATAGTTATCGAGACTTTATCCTCGGATTCAACGAGACGTGGGAGTGAAAGTCCCGGGGAAGATGTCGAAACTCTCCGAAAACGGCGAATCGAAATAACCGAATCGAACAGAAACGAATTTATTTCGAAACGGAGTCTCGCGCTGATGTAAAAAAAAAAAAAAAATTACTAATTTCTTTGGAAATTGCACAACTCAATTCAAACGCGCGACCGGCTAATCAATGCGATCGATGCGAACTTAATTAAGTCCGGTGCGCCGTGAGTAACGCGAAAACATTAATTAATGCTGCATTTCCGATTGCGCTCCTGTGCAAATTCTCTCCTCTTTCGCTCTCTTTCAGCGGCGAAAGCGCGACGAGACCCGGAAAAGTCACTTCCGCGACGTTACAGTCACGCCAAAACGAAAATCTTTCGTTGAACAATGGGAACCGATCTCGGTCGGGAGTGAGGCAATTTCACACTGTCGCTTTGTCGTTCCGAAAGATTCCTCTCACGTGTCGGGACCTGATAGAGAGAAAGAGAGAGTTCGCTCGTTGTCGACTACGAGGCTAATTAATCTCCTCGCAGTTTTCCCGCGCGATAAAGACCGGAGATGATTTAAGGTCGGCGAACGTGAACTTCGCGGTCTTTCAATGATGAAATCTCAAACTTCTCTTTATCTTACGGAGAAATAAATATGTGAAATTTCCCGAACAAATTCACATTGTCCACAAAATTCGTGCGTCGACGTTAATTAAAAAAACACAACAGTATTTCATCATTTTATTTCGTCGATTGAAACATCGTTTCTTTAATTCTCGCAAAGAATCAACCCATCTGTCGAGGATTTGGGGTTCGAGGGCTGAATTTACGAGCGTTTCTTTCAAAGCTTTAACCGTGAGCTTGATGGCGCCGGGCTCTTTCATCGAAGTCGCTTCGGAATCCGCACGATATTTACGGCGAATCGATAAACAGCGTCGCGAATTTCCTCTCTCCCTCTCTCGTAGTACATTTCGCAATTTCCTGACGTTAACCTAATTTTGAATTAGCGCCACCGGGTTCCGTTCCGTTTGATGCGGCCGATCGCACGCTACCGGCTGCATCTCTTCCGCCGCGCGTCCAATTTTCGGTATTCGCGGGCTCGATCGATCTTTTCGACATATGCGGCGGTAGGAAGGGGAGGAGGAAGGGTTATCACGCCAGCTTATTTCGCACGGAAACGCCGTTATTGGTTATCTACGTTCGATTGTCTGTCTGCGCGCCGCACGAAAGTCTATATTTCCAACCCCGTGTGTGTATTAATACACGGCAAGCATTCCGCGTATCTATACAATAGAAAATATTAGCGCGAGATACTTTGTTCGCGCGCGTTTTATTTCCGATATAATTTATATCGTGCAAAATGTTTTTTCCCTTATTTTTCGCCCCTTACTCTTTTATCTCGTTCGCTGAATCCTCCTGTGGGGGAGGATTCCGCAATATGTTTGTTCAGTTTGTTTAAATTCGTTATTTTCCCTCCCCAGAGGAATCCGCCAAAACGCGATATTTATCTTTCGCGATTATTATTCATACGGAAAGAGAGGTAACGCGTTTTTATCGCGAATTTTCGATCGTGTGTGTCAAAAAAAAAAAAAAATTCACGAATTTATGAGGTTATCCACGACAGGCGGATGATAAATGAGACGACGGGTACACACAACGATGGTGTTCCGAAAGGGTGTTCTCGATCGGGCTAATCGGCCGCGGAAAAACATTCCGACAGTTGCTTTGCTCCCCGACAATAAAGGGGATGATTTTGCCGCGCGCGCTGTCGGAATTAATTGTGAGTGACACGCGGCGGGGGGGAAGAAAATGGGGTGCAAACGTTAAACACGTGTACGTCGTCGTCGCGCGAAGCAACAACCCTTCGCCCTTATCTCTATCAATCATGACGCGTGCGCTCTCTCTCCCTCTCTCTTTTTGTCTCTCTCTCTCTGCTGGCGCGAGTCATCGCTATTATTAGCATCAACTACCGAATGAGCCGCGCTTCGTGGTGGTACAAAGAGACTTCGGAAAATACACATCGCTCTCGGCGCGCGAAATGACGGTCGTCCTAACGGATCGGAAAATTAACGAGCCGACAAATCCCAAATGCGATGGGAAGACACCGTGTCGAACGATCCGTTGCCGCTGACAATCTCGGATGTCGATGATGCGATGCCGCGAGTGCGTAAACCGTGAAATTGCCAGGTATGGGCTCCGCGCGCGTAATGCCTCGATCGGTCATTACGATCAGCTGTTAACGATCCGTCATTGAAACGCCAGACGGTAGCGGCGATTGCGTCACGTTGCGTTGCGCAATATCACGTAGAGCGGATTCATTATCGGCGTTAGAATCTCTTTTTTTTTTTTTTTTTTTTTTTACGCGCACACACAAAATAATCTCGTCGTTAACTCGTCGCGAGAGCTCGTTTGTTTCGTTTGATCGATTTTTGTGTTGCACACAGAAAAAGAGATCCTTTGACTCCGCGCACTTTATTAACTCGCAGATAATTTTGCGCGCGACATAATTATCTCGTTCGCGGGACGACCGTAATTACAATCGTCACGAATAATCCGTAATTATACTTCGCGCTCCGCTTTCGGATTCCAAGTCTTCTCGACCTCGGGAGAGGGAAGGTGAGGAGGTTTATACGATGTGTCTTTTATAGCAAGCGCGCAAAACGCTCTCTGAGAGCGAAACGTGTGGAAAAAAAAAATACTAAGTGCGAGGAAAACAATCGGCTTTATTCTTTCTTTGACAATCGTTAAGAGTCTCGTGTTCTCTCGAGAGATCGTGCGATTCTCCTTTTTCCGAGCGCGTCGTTACCGCGGCGCGATGTAGGTCGAAAGTGCAACGCGAGTGTCACAAGCTCGAGTTAGTCATGCGAGTCCAACCTTGACAGTTTTTTTATGCTGCTTTATATATAGAAGTGAAATCAATCGCGCGCATGTATCGTCTCTCGACGTTACGTCGCGCGCTTTGTTTCCTTCGTTGCCGATTGCTCCAATTTGATTCGCCAAAACTGCTTTCGTCATCAACGCGATTAATTTTCTTCTCGCGAATATAAACGCAAATCGGTCGCAAACAAGTTCAAATTGTCGATGCGAGATATATATGTTTGTTTTATTCAAATGTTGTTTAACGCACTTTGCGCACGCCAAGTAAATTATTTTCTCGCGAAATTTCATAAAGCGTTTGTTTCCACTCGCACGCGGCGGAACGGAAGCCGCGGATGATTAAAAATAAATTTCGAGGAGAAATGAAACACCGACGTATAAAGAGCGAAAGAGAGGAGAAAAAAAAATTCCGTAGATCTTCGCGCTCTCGTCTTTCTCCTTCGTAAATACCTTCCGTAATCTCTCGCGCGCCAGAGTCAATCTTTCAGAGAGCGCATCTCTGCGCGGCGCCATCGGTTCTTTCTCTCTCTGCGTGGGTGGTTACATATCGCGAGAGAGAGACAGAGAAAGAGGATCTTTTTATTGCAGCGCAAAGCATCGGCGCGTATCACTCGGGGAAAACTGACCAGACGTGAAAAGACTCGCGGTCGGGCGTGTAGTCGCCGTGCCATAGAAAACCGAACCGAGTTTCCGAGGAAAAACTGTTATTCACGACCGGCGTCGAGTCTGGATCCGACTGATTGTCAAGCCGCCTGTGAAAGCGGCTGTAAGTAGTTAATTATCCGCGTTGCGGATACGCGTTCGCCATATCTCGCGATATCTGATAATTAATACGAGCCCGGGTATTAAATCGCCGAGTGAAACAGTTCGACAGTGTCGATCGCTTCGACAGTCTCTGTCTCTTTCTAATCGAATGAGAGATCGTCGTGTCGCGAAATCGAATCTTCGATACGTTCAAAGTTTATTTTTACACGCGAGAGAGAATATTAATCTTGCAGAATCCCCCTTCCTATTCTATTCCACGTACGATGCTGTCTGTATAATTGAACGAGTCCCATCGACATCGCGACGTTTTAATTAATAAACAGTCGATTCTCCGTCAAGTGGTGGTTCCGTCAAGGGTTAAAGTCGCGGAGAATTGCGAAGCTTCGTGCGTTGCCGCGTCTCGTATTTCGAGAGGAAAAAAACATTAATTTGCCGTAAAATCCCAACGAAAAATTCGTTTATAACCAAAGATATTTTTCAAAAGGATTTCGGGAAAACTCGTGTGACTCCATGAAATCTCGTTTATTCACGCGTCCCGTTCGCGCGTGAAACGTCATACGCGCAAAATGTGTGTGACCGGGTTTGACAAAACACGAGCCTATATTCACGTGCGACACGAACGGCGGCGCAAAACAAAAGTGGCGTGTGCTCGAAATCAACTCTTTCGTCCGTGGCCCTTTTAAAAGCCTCCGGCGATTTACATTCCGCGTCTACGGCAAAGCTGCCTGCAGGCGGGATGAGAGAGAGAGAGAGTGAGAGAGAGACGGACCGGTAAGAGGCTACGATACGATTTTTATTCCAGCGCGCGTTTCTGTTATTCAGAGCTTGGAATCCCGAAATAAAAATAAAAAAAAAAGAAAGCAACAGGAATATGATTTTAAGATTTACATAAGAAGGGGGCAATTGAATTTTCCCTCGAAGGCAACTACTTCACTTCCTTCCTCTCTCTCTCTCTTCGGTCTCTTTCTGAGAAAATATAATTTCAGACTAAATCGTTATTACGTGAGGCGGTTGTCACAGATCGGAAATTTCATTCTGCCTTTATACGATCCACCCGAATGATAAATGGGATCTACTTAAGTCTCGGGGAAGAAATCCCTTCAGAATTTTTCTTCAGCTTCTCCGAGAATTTGCTCTTTTTTCTTCATATTTCTGAGCAAATTTGCAAGATTATTTCAAACGCATTTGATTGGCATGTATTTGGGGATCTTTTAAGGTGTTTTCTCGCAAGTAATGTGTGAACAATTGAAGACTTCTCTCGTATTTTCTCACGCGCAATTATTAGATAAAAAAAACTGAAGGTTTTCTTTTTTGATAGTCGCAATGGAAACGAACGTATAACGAAATTATTTGAATCGGAATCTATCCCGAAACATTACACAATAGCTAGAGCCCCGGGACGAGTGTGTGTGTGTGCAACCTGTTTCTTTTTCTTTTCTATTTCGATACATCGCGCGAATATACGTGTGTATAAAATCGAGATTCCGAGAGGATCAGCGGGGGATATTGAGGATGCGCCGCGCTCGATATCGCGCCGGGCCGAAAAGAAATTTAACCGCTCGATGCTTCCGATCTTGATGGAAACGGGACGGGGCGAAATTTCTCGGCGCGCTCAGCTCGCTCTCCTCCTCAATTATTCATCATCGGAATCACGACAGAGCATCCAATCGAGGAGCGTCTTTGATCAAAGATACCCGGGGCGCTCCGTGGTTCCGGTCTGCCCTATCGAGCCTGAAGAACGGGCGTTTGGAGGCGCGGCGGAACGGGCAGAGAGCGGCGGGAGTGTAGAGCATCATCCCCGGCCGTCGGACTCTCCAAGGCAATCTTCTGATCCTTCGGCTGCAAAGGGGCCGCGCGGCGCGGTTGCACGTACAAACTAAATATCTCGACCGCGGAATACACCGTCGCCGCCATTTCGCGTAACGAGCTACGCGAAATTATTCTTCTGCAAACGAGACGCCGAAGGAGAAATCACGAGCAACACAAACCAGACGGATCTTGCACTGTCGGAGGTTCAAGCCTAGTGTGTTGATTGCGTTACGCGCGCGACGTAATACGCTCCGTGTCGCGTGTTTGTTTGTGTGTGTGTGTGCGCGCGTTCAGATTAGATAATCTGTGTCGTGTTTCAAACGCTTTAGCTCAAGTATCTCAATTCGTTACGTAACCGGATGACGCGGAGACACCGGCGGCAATTAACGCGAAACCATATAAGACGATTATCCTTTTCGAGAATATCGTCTCGAGCTTGAAATAGTATCGCGTCTCTCTTTTATATCGCCGGATTAATAAATCTTCGATTTAAAGAGACGGAGAGAGTTATGTTTCCCCATTATTATATTCCGTCCGATGGGGCTTTCATTCCCGAAAAAAAATTGGCAGAAAGGGGATAGCGGAAATCGGTGTATAGGGCCAAAAACTCCTCAAGAAACTTGGAGCGCGCGCGCGCGCGCTTCCCCTTTTATTCAAATCCATCCCCGCGCGAAGCACCACCGCCGCTGCCATCGTTTTCCCATTTCTGCCGAACTCTCGGCGTTGAAGTGGTTGCCTGGCAAAAGTTTCGCGGATCGCGTCGCGAAAATCGACGCGCGCGCGCTCTCTTTCTTTCTCTCCGCGCGTTTGTTTGTTTGTTCGTCAGTCAGCAGTTTCGGGAACACATACGGCAACTTTTGCGCGAGCAGGCTGGTTGTTGTTTCTCGAAATCTCGCCGCGAAAGAAACATCCGTCGAAAGTCGAAATCGACGGCGACACGGCGCCGTAAAGTTGAAGACTCGAAACAGAAACGCGAGAACGTACACAGAGACGCGATGTCCGAGGAAATATTTGTGATTTCGAAATGAATTCGACGATTTTCTGCATCATCGAACGTCAACCTTAACCTTGTCCTCCTCGCGTTTTTTGGCGCTCGGCCACGTGTTTCGAGTCTTCGTTGAACGAAACGGCGCGGTTTGAGAACCATCACGGCGTCGTCGTCCGTCTCCGCGCGTCATGTAGCGGTTTATACATAGCGTGCCGCATGCTTTATTCCTATTTCGTGAATCAAGAGAGAGAGTCTACTTACTCTGGAGCAGGATTTCTCCAGCGTTGCGTTCCAGCCCGCGCCATCAGGCATCAACCGCCCGATCTGAAAAATAAGAGACGAAAATCTTTTTTTTTTTTCAGTAGAGTCGATACGAGCTAATATACCGAATGTACGTGCAAGCACAAATTTTAAAAGCAAATGATGTTTTAACAATTTATTATGCATTTAATTTCGCAAAACTCACACACACACACACGTTGTTTTACGGAATTTCGCTAACAAACGCGATATCACGCGGGAGAATTGCGCGATAACAAGCTGATGGTTTGTCTAGCAGCGGGGGAGGTTGAGGGAGGGGTCTTATAAGTGTATGAATCGCTCTCATTAATGGCACGCTGCAATTCCGAACAGTCATGTGCACGGAACGCAGCAGCGCGAGTAATAAGCGAGTAATACGTAATGGTACCTCCATAATTCGTGCCCGGCGCGGTAGCGGTATAATAATTGTAATTTACAGTTACAAGACTCCGCGCGCGAATTCTATTACATTTATATATATATATATATATCGCGTTTACATAATTCTCTCGCGCGCGAGCCAGGAAGTCCTTAAGAAAATACTGAGGAAAATTGGAAAACCGAGAGAGAGAAAATATTAAAATTCTCGCTCGCAAACACGTCGTTTGTGCAAATTTAAAAAACAACATCGCTTGTTTGTAACCTCGCCGATCGACTGTGTTTTGATACGTCCTGCTCTCACAATTAAATGAAAAAACTCAATTTTACATACGCAGAATTTATAAACAGATTCGCGCCGCATTCGAGAAAGGATTTATTTTTCTGCTCCAATTGCGGCGCTTCTTTGTGATCTCCCCGTTCGTGCGCGGTTCCGCGCGCGTCTGTGTAATGCGATCGGTATATGATTCATTATTAATTCGTTCATTATAAATTCGCATTACGAGAGAAATACAGTTAAAATTTCCGACTCATTGACGCGAGATAAAACTCGTCGTTTTCCGAGTCCCGTTTCCAAAACCCCCCACGTTGATATCTCGCGCCGCACATCGCGCGGCGCGGCGTCGATGATTGAGAATTAATATTCGATGTTGACCGCAAGTTTCGACAGTTTGCTCGCAACTTGGCGATGATAAATATTTGCCGCGAGTTGTGAACGGGGAAAGTCGATAAAAGCGGCGTGACGCCGCGCGATACATCGGCGAAGCGCTTCGCGGATTTAAAAGTTTTAGGCCAGCGTGTTTATAACGTCGCGCACGTGTATCTATGCGAACTTAATGAATCGTCGGAAATCCGCGGCGTATCCGTCGAAGAAAGTCGTCCCATCATTCGGCCAACTTACCCCACAAGGACTCTCGTCGTTACCGCCGGTCGTAACTTCGCGGGACTGCAGTCGGCGGTTAAGTTTTCGCGAGCGTGAAAAGGAGGGTGTGTACTTTATAGCGGTCGTAAATGTCGTTTAATCCGCATGTGTGTTCAGGTGGATTTTGACACGTTACGCGAAAAATGCACATCCGATCGAACGAGCTGGTGAAAAAAAATCCAAGTGGCAAATAAAATGACCAGTTCTCTCATTTTTTTTAGAAGATGGATTTGATAAATCCTAGTGCGAATTTTTCTGTTTATGAATTTTTGTATTTTTCTGTAATTGAAAATATAAGATACAAAACTGATTATTGCATAATCATTTTATTTATGCAGTCCGCGAGCAAATTATTCAAGCCCGCGAGCGCGTAGAAATTTCTCCCGGCGCAGAAATTCTAATCTACTTATTTTTTTCGAGAGAGATTCCGCCTCGCGACACACGAACGACACCTGATCTGCGCTCGAGTCGTCGCGTGAAAAGAAATCGCGCGGCGATGATCGGCCGCCGCGGTTTCGTCCTCATGTTTCAAACACGCCAACGACGACCGCATCACTGCGGCTCTCAATAAAATATCGCGCATGAAAAATTAAATGATTTCCTATCCTCTACTCGCGCGCGACGTCGCGCGATCCCCGGGGTTGCCTCTACGAGAATGACCCTTTCGCGCGTGTACGGAACAGAGGGGCGCGGGAGGGAAGTTTATATTATGTAAGCAGCGTAGTTGTAGCGTAACTTCAGCCAGCTCATGCATATCTCAGCGAGAAGTGGGTGCCACTCCAGGCTTTCTGCCTGCTCGCTCTTCAACCTCTCCCGCGCGCTCGAATCCGCGCGCTTCCCCGCGCGGATCCTCCAGAGCCATCCTGCCCCTTTTTAGGGGTAGCGCCCGCTTCTTGACACTAAACAAGTCGCGCAAACAGTTTTCAGGTCTGCGGTGAAAATTGGCCGCCGCGCACAAGATGCGCGTGTTGGAAATTGTAAAACAAACAGTTTTATTCTGCGCGCGAAGGAGCGGAATTAAAAATGCAAAGTGAGAAATTTTGCACACGAGGATTTTTCCAACGCGGAAACATTTGTAAACTAGATGTAATGGCATGGCGATTAAAAGATAACGCGAGCGTGCGAAGTATCGCGTCATATTTTAATATGACGTTTATGACCGACTTGATGCCGCGATTTAATTGCACGCATAAAATATTGTCTCTTTGCGCGAGCTAATCTTAAAAAAAATTCGCAAAGAGCTTTATTACAGGCGGCGTTATTTCGCACGCGGAGCATCGATGAATTTTAATCCGAGCGATTGAAAGGACGAGAAGGATGGGGGTTTTCCCCCTCATAAAAGTATCTCTTTCGCGCGACCCGGAATCTGGGTCAGATTTTTACAATTTAAATAGTTTCTTTCAAATTCAAAGCGCGGGGATTATCGAGTTGCGCGCCCGGTCCTTTGAGCCTGCGCTCACCAATATCCTAAAATTTTACGCTTCACTTCCCGAACAACACCGGCCGTTGCATCGGTAATGCGCGTCCACAGTGCATCACGGTGTATATATTTTACGCGCAGGTGTACGTACATCTTTACGTACGTGTTAGTCCAGAGTTGTTCGAAACTGACTTGGTAATGGCGCAGCGCCATAATTTTCTCGAGTGCCAATACAATCGTAAGACACATGCGTTTCGTTCAAACCGAAATCGCATCGACGATCTCGGATTAAAAATTAAATCCGCTCATCGTCACACTTTGTCACCGATACACGCCCACACGCACACACATACATACATATAATACACACACAAGACACAAAATCGGGAATATATCGAATAAAAAGAAACTTTCCAGTCTCTCCTCCCGTTTTTATCGGAATCCGCGGCGATATATCGCTTTTATCGCAACTTTTAAACCGAGTAAAGTGCCTGCGGATGTCAAGCGACTTCGGCAAAACGCCGTCGCATATAGAAGCGAGGATGCACTTCCGACCCGTGTATACACACACACGCGAGCGCACATAGAGAAAGAGGTTCGCGAATGCAGCCGCCGACACAATGCGCGCGACGGTGCGGGATTGGCTAGTTATGAACATTTTTTGCGAACGCAAGCACAGCGAATCCGGCTGTGGACCCGCAGCTTCAGCAGTATTGCGGGTCTTGGCTCTCTTCGAAATGCGTATAGAGGGCGCGATCCTCCCCACGGGGAGCTAGCTTTTCACCCTCCCCTCCCCCATTTTTTTCGCCTTCCAACGGCGCCATCATCCCCCGCGAACCGCTCCGGCTATGCACCGTCGCCCCCTCCGCGTTCTTACTTTTTTTTTTAGCCACCGCCCGCACACTCTTTTCCATTCAAGAGACGTGATTGCAACCTGCATATTTTATGAAACCAGCCTCCGACCCATCCAACCGGCCAGCCAGAGCGCAGCCATCCGTCCATCCATGATGGATTCGTCGCCCGGTCTGCAATCCGGCCTTATGCTTTTTTTTTCGCGACGGTGTCAAGACATCCTCGAAACCGTATCTTCTTCTGCCGACTCTCGCATCAATCCTACCCCCTTTTTTTCTTGTTTTTTATTCCCTTCACGATGATATCGCACGTTCGTTTGCGCAGCTGCGCACCCATCGCACACACAGAGGGGAGCGAATCCATCGTCGCGATACTCCGCGGAGTTGGTTAGATTTTTCCCTTCTCAAAAAAAAAAACGCAAAAAGAGATACACGGACATAATCCGCGAAAATTTATTTCCCCGCTCTTTGTGAATACATTTTGACAAAATAATATTATTGGGAAATATACAAACTTTAACGCAGAATTGATCGAAAAATCATGTGGCGTCACGTGCGCGCATCCTCTCTCGTTTCTTTTGACGATGTTGTATCTGTTTTTTGCGGTCGTTAGTCACGGTTTATGACATGAAGGGAAGAAAGAACTGACCGAATCGGGAGGTAAAGGGTTAGGGAAACGGCGAAAGAAGGGTCGCGAACTCGAGACACGTACGGAAGTTTCTGATGAAGCTGCAAGAGCGCTCTTGCCAACACGCGCGCATGAAAAATTGCTCCCCCGTTCTGCGTGCGTTGCGTATTTCGCTCGAAATCTCGCTCCCCGCTTCGCACACAATGCGACGACGAGTGCACGACGGCTTGAATTGAAAGAGCTAACTCATTTCACAAACATTCGGAATTTTTTTTTTTTTTTTTTTTATCGTTAGATCTGGAAAAACGCGCTAATAAAATCGCAAGACGTAAATCATCGATTCTCAATAATCGAGGCGATAATTTTCGATGTTCGATAAAATTTTGATATTAAAAAAAAATTAGAAGAGAATATTATTTGAAATATTTTACGTTACTCGAAATAAGAAGACTGAGATTACATACGTAAAAACCATATGCAGTCTAGTTGTCTCGTCACCTGAGGATTAATCGGCAGAGCCTATGCGGCGGGAAATCATTCGTCGAATTCCGATTCGATGCCGCATCGCACCCCGAGGACCGATTGCACGACGCCGTACCGTTTCGCCAAGGGAAATCACAGGAGGAGAGAGAGTGCGCCGATTGGCAACGCTTATGGAATCTGATCGATGCGAATTGGCATTTCGCTCTCGCCTTGCGCGGCGGCTTCTGTTTCCAGAGTGAAATCGCGGATGAATGACCGCGGAAGCGTCGTCGTCGCCGCAGCAGCCGACAGTTCGTGTATCGATTCGCGCGCGAGAAGTGAGAATTGAAATCCAAGAAGGTGACGATCGTTAAAAGTCCGCTATCGATCTCGCGGAAAAAGAGAGA
>QVNV01002467.1:0-22233 GCA_014825455.1 Pseudomyrmex pallidus
TTTATATATAATTTTATATATATTTATATATATATTTATATATATATATAATTGTAATTATATATGTATAAAAAGACAAAATTGATGACAACCCGCTGACTGCCACGCTTGCGCATGTATCTTACAACGTATTTCGAAACACAAAAAACGCAAATGGTACAAGGAATGTCGTTGATAATTCCAATTCTGTTCTCAACTAACCAATCTCTAAGCAATCGTGTAACATAGGCGAAAATAGGCTATATACATTGCATAGAATGGCAGTGAACGCGTCAAAATATTAACTTTCAAGAGAGATCTTTGGTTCCGTAGCCGTGCGCTACCGTTTTATATATTTTTTTTTTTTAGCCCAAAGCTCTCCATCCGGTGTCAAGATGGAGAGAAACAACAACGCCTAGATAGAGATAAACCCGATAAACAACCAATGCCATAATCGGAACGTGAAAATCCTCGTTAAGATTTCAACTTGTTTTCCATATGTGGATGCATATGTCAAATATATAATAAACCTAGAAGAATACAAGTTTCTTCAAACACGGGTTTCTTCAAACACGGCCTTACGCGTATATAGAAATAGGATCGACATGTAAACATTGTTTTTTTTTTTCTTCTTTTTTTCTGTTAAAATCGACAATGATCCGATTTGTAAATCGTGTGCTACACTCTACGCAATTCCAAAGACAATGTGTAAGATGTTTTTTTTTTTACACATCCTTAAATCTTTCCTAGTGGGTTTTTTTTTTATTTTATATTACATTATTGTGTGTATAATATTTAAGTTTTTGTCATTCCTTAAGATGCTTAAATGTTAGGTTGAGAAAATAATTTTTTCGTTTATATTTAACAAGCAAACCGTTCAACTTGAGTTTTCATAAATATTCAATTTCCCGTAAGTCTTTACAACTCAATGGTTCCAGCAGAAACACTTTAATTTGCACATAAGTTTTATTTTATCTTTCTTGTTTTATTTTTTGTTGTTGTTTTTCTTTTTGTATTTTATAAGTCCATGCTTTCTCTCATCAGCGCGCACGAAAACGCATAACTCACTCTATGTGTGCTCGAAAAAAAGTACTTTTTTTTTTTTTCAAGACTTTTATAACACTGGGGTCCAGAACCATTGTACATTTAATTGTTGCTTATTGTATATTACGTTGAATGCTGAGCATATTGCGCTAATTGCATCCGTCCTAGAGCATCGTCAGCTAGAAAGCACAAACAGTATTTTTTAACCGTCTTCAGAATATCGTATGAAACGTTTTCTAGCTTGCTTTGGTTTTGTGTCAGTCAATTTCTCGATGTCGCGAACACGAGAATTGTTTTTTTTTTTTAACTACAAACAATCGGCAACACATCTCCCAAATAATGTTCAGTCTTTATTCGTTCCATATTCGGTTTTTTCACGTTATCAAACGAGGACTGTGCAAACCTTCCACCTGAGTATCGATTTGAGGACAATGTTGTGTATCAGGCGGACCCCAATCATGCAAATTTCCACTATTAGCTAGTCTGTGCGTGAGTCGATGTGCTATTGAGAAACCTCCGCTACCTTCCAATTGCGTTAGAACTATGATGACTTGTCTGAAAGCGAAATAACATTGAACATGAAAAAAAAAAAAAAACTATACAAATAATATCGGTATCGATGTTATTTTACCTGTGAAGAGGGGGAACACTATCGGCAGTTCTGAGTTGTCCTCTCGTGGACACAACGTTATAGCTCTCATGGCAGTCGCATTTTACGTGAATCCATTTATTCACGTGACGATTTTCAACCATTACCACTAAACCGGCCCATCCTTTAGTTAAATAATAGGCAGTCATGCCTTCTCTGCCCTAAGTAAGTTGTTTGCGTTAATGAAAATTTCAAATAAGTAGTAAAATTGCTTTATGTATTACATTTTTAAAACGCTCACTTCATGTCTTTGTCCTTTAGCCAGTGTTAAACTTATAATAGCATCAGCTAAGACAAAAGCAGGTGGTGATATCTGCTCGACTAGAAGTCTCTTTGAACTATGAATAGCGAGAACATATTCGGGATAACTGGACGTATCTTCCATTCCGGTATGCCAGTGATTGAAAGCTAAACACACGACGATATACAAGTCCCTTTCTAACATTTTGTGACAGCCTACGAAGCCGCGCACTTGTCGCTTACTGTGTTCCACCAGCCTACCGACTTCTGGAGCGGCTGGTGATCTCGTACGAAAGACTACCACGCATAAGTCCAATTGAGAGCGTTGAGATTTTTCCGAGTTTCTAATAAAATTATTGTTTGTTACAACAATACGTTACATACCTGTGTGACAAAAAGAAACAGTTTAATCGTCTTTACCTTTGACCTTCTTGAAACAGCGTAAATTCCGTTTCAGTGGGTTCTAGTACTGTCAAAAGAACACACGACAAATGTCTAAGAGACGACAACGGAGGAAGAGTGCCGCGTAATCTCACTTCACTCCATCCAACTCGCGTCTTACAGATATCGATGCAATCGAAATATTTCAAAACGTCATCAAAAGATATCCAAAAAACACCATCCGAAGCACCATGTGGCATGAGCATCTCTCGTAATTGCGGCGTCCATATAGGACTATCGTCTGACCAGTCTCCTTTCCAACTGTAGTGACCCCAAGGATTGCGAAGTCGTAATAACCGTATTCCCTGCGTGATAATAATTTCCTTTTATCGACGAAATGTCACTTGAACATTGCTTTAATATAAATAGCAGAGTCGAATCTCATTCAGATTAATGTAAACACATGTCAAGCATTAGTGAAACATACCTGTACATCACGTACATCGAGGACAGAATATGCATGTCTGAAAAAACATTTTTAATTAAGAACAAACTGACACAAAGAGATTAAATTCCGAAGATCAAACTTTTGATAAAAAGAAACTACAAGAAAACTAGTAACGTCTTAATAAATTTACCTCGGTCTTAAACCTTTGCGTTGATATTCCTCCTCGTCAACCTTCATATTACCACCTCCGCAGCTAGCACCCATTAAAAACATAGCCTGCCTCGAGGACAAGAGTTGTGCCCATATTAGGTCCCTGTCGAGTTCATCTTCGCTTGGCAATGCTGAAGGTTGTAAAGGCACGCTCTCACACGGTGCACCAGTTAACGTCGCTAGACCTTCTATAGCACGGCCGGATACTAAAGCTTCGTAACAACCATGTATTTTAGCAACTGCTTTTTCAATTAGCGGCACCCAAAGTTGTTTTCTTTTTGCCTTCAATATAAAATAACAACCATATATATTGCGACATGATACAAATAATCTAAAATATGAATAAATGTGTCTCATAAATGTGTGAAAATGTTATTACACGTGAAAATGTTATTACATATATGACACGTACCTGAGAATATACTAGGTGACCTCTTTTATCACAGGGTAATAAATCATCAACAAGAACTGTTGTCCATTTTCCGTCTTTACAAAGTCTTACGTGATAAGCACCTTCGGGGCATGTCTCTTTCATGACCAAAACTCTTCTCACTAACTCGTCACTCTCGGCCAGAACAGCCAGTGCAGACAATAACCAGCAATTTCCTAACACACCTTGCGAGATATCAGAAGGTAGGGGCGTCCTAAAGACAGCCCAAGGCAGTTTAGAATCGACACTTGAATCGACATTAATTTGGTGCGGCCTTCTCCACTGGACAACGTGATTATCCTTTGTTTCCGCGGGATTATAGTACAAAGATTTTGGAGCAGGTGGGAACGAATCATCGACGAACGGCTCGTTTGTCTACAAAATAAAATTCGAAGAATTTTGTTTTGTGCGATTGGCAATCGCATCAGTTATTAGACATGCAATAGACTATCTGCATTATTACCTCCTTGCAGTATCGTACAATGCGCTCCCATTTATCTAGCGCTTCTCTCTCCTCCAGCTGTCTGAGATTTTCCATCACAACGCTCTCTTGTCGTTGTATTCTAAGAGTACTGGTACCCGATTCGAGAAGTCTCGATATTCCTCTATCTCCTGAGATTTGCGACAGCAACTTCGAGCTTTGGCACATTTCACAAACAGCAGTTGTACTCTTGTTTTCGTATGTGCACAATTTGCATTGCCACTAGACAAGCAAAAAAATTATAGACTATAAATAAAGAGATGAATTAACTAAAAACAAAAAACAAAACAAAACAAGAATAAAATAAAAAAATAAAAACTTATCAGAAAGAATAAGATCATTGTATTTATAACTGGATTAAAAAAAAAACTTACATACTTTGAAAAATGTAATCAAATCACAGAAATACCAACTTGAGCGTTTGAAGAGTCTCTGGTTTTTGAATGCCTTTTGTCATTTGCCGAAGGGCCGTTTTTTCTCACGGAATTTCTGTGTCTTGGTGTAACTGCTTTGGAATTTGCCGGGGTTGAGCAGAGTCTCGGACTTGGACTTCGTTGACCCAGAGCTCTATTGTCTTTCGGAACTTCTAAGAAGTCCGCTAACGTTTTGCAAGCATTACAGTTCTGCGTCGACAGGGGATTTCTTAACGTACACGACGGGCAAACCCAGCTTTCTCCTTTTCGTAATGTGGCGTCTTCCAGATGCATGATGCTCTTCAATTTCGAACCGCAGCAGGCTTCGCACGTTGTTCTCGACGCGGCATTCAGCAGAGTGCACTTTTTGCATGTCCATACCGGCGACGGCGGATCAACCTGATCGTCTAGATCGGATTCCGCCGTGGCCAGAGTGGCCGATTTGGGTGGTATGTATCTGACACTATCTCTCGACACTACGATCGGAGATTGTGCGTGCGTCGGATAGCTACTTGTATCTTTTGTAACTGTTATTAGGCTAGGTTGCGTTAATGAAGGAGGCGATCTGGATGAGCCGCAGATATCACAACCGCTAGACCACAGCGGATTGTATGCGTAAGAACACTTTCGGCAGGTCCACATACGTTTGAGCGGACTCGATATATCGCCCACGGGACTGGTCGCCTCGCTGTGCGCCTTCGTCGGTACCAACTTACTAGTCTGCTTCTTTGGCAATGGCGGCGGTATATCAGGATCCGTGATCCCTATGTAGGAATACTTCGGTCTTGTGTTGAAGCCAATAGAATGTGGTGGCACTGCAGGCGGTTCTTCATCATTTAGACTCCTACGGTTGACAGTCTTCTTCTGCGTCATGTTCGCAACCGAATCGGCATCGGAGAAAGATCTTCTGTACGACAAGGGTCCCGCGGACGATAACGCGCGTGGCACCCAAGCAGGCACACTGATAACCACTCCACTACAAGGCGCAGGACTCCGGGGAGCATCACATGCCTCGCACTGTTCCAAACCAGGTGCATTGTCCAACGTGCAATTATCGCAACTCCACAAGCCGTCATCCTGACGTGTTTCTGGTACCATTAGGCTCGTGGGTCTTTGAACCACGTGTTCCGACAATTTCTGAACAACGGAGCCGTTCGATAAAGAACGGCTGACTTTAGACTTGACTCGCTCATACATGGAGGGACTGTGCCGTTTTGGAGAACGTTGAGTAGCATCGCTATTATCTGTGAACGGAAGCGTAGTAGACTCCATCATTCCAAGTGACGGTAAGATCCAATCTTTGTGGTCCACTCTTTCGCCTTCGTTTCGACTTATGCTTGTCAACTGTGCCATTCCTGAAAACACGTTTAAAAACATAATTGTCAATTATTTAAAACACGTTTTAATTTTGCAAGATCAACTCACCTGTACTGTTACTTTTATCATCGTTGCTGGAACTAGCGCCACTGTCCAAGATATTAGCCAAAAATCCAGACGTGACTTTGAGACGATTTTCTTTATGTAAATTAATTTTTTTACTCTTTCGCGCGCCAATCTGCCTCCCGTCGATTCGAGCTATCGATGCACTGGCGTCACAAGCCGCGCAAATCAATGAGCTGCAATTATTGTCCAATAAACATCGAATACAAGTCCACTGTGTGATTAAAGAAGGTAAAGATGAAAAACGCTTCAGCGGTTTTCTTCTTTCGGACGAATCACCACTCCATGAACCACGATGTGAAGTCTTCTTGTTGGATGCCAATTGATTTCTTTCAAAACTGCAAGTTTACAGAAATGTGTGTCCTAAGAAAATGTTACATTTATTTTCAATTCGTGTCGAAATCAACACAGAAAAGTAACAAACAGTATGTTCTCAAAACAATTTATATTTTTGAGGGGATATGCAACAAAACAAATTATATAACGCACAAGATACTTGGTATAAAACAAACATATAAACGACATTACATAATATTTTACTCAATGATTCAAAAATCTATATAACATTGATGCTTATTTTTGTCAAGTGTAAATACATTTAACATAAAATAACAATCATTCAGTGTCCAGAGATACATGTTAAGATTGACACAGAGATTTAAAAGCAGATTAAGATAATGAAATAATATCAACACATATATAAATATATGACATATAAACAGAAACTATAGGACATATAGTTTACATATAAAGCTGTATGCACGTAGCAAAGGTACCATGAACCATCAATCCAAATAATTCATAGGTACCCGCGCAAGTTTTTATTCATAAATTATACAACGCGATGTAATTATAAAAACCAGAGAGAAAAAGATGATGATGAAAAAGGAGATCTATCCTCACCAAGAAGCGACGGGCCGTCGAGATTCGACGCGCCGATCGACGGACAAATATGTTTCCGTCGAGTTGCGCGCCAACAACTTGTCCGTCCTCGGCGGCGGTGTCGGCGGCGTCGATTCCCCAGAGGACGATTCCCCGCGCGGACAATCCTCGTCCTCGTGCCGTCTCGTCGATCGTCGCTCGTTTCCTCCTCTTGCGACTTGTTTCCCGCTCCTCTCCTGGTGCGCGCTACGCTCCGCAGCGGTGAACGAGACGGACGAGGTACGATCGAGCCTGCCGAGGCTGGCCCTCTCGTCGCTCCTGAACCGCGTTAGCCCGCACCTGGCGCATCTCGCACTCTCCGTCGGATTTATCAGGGCGCATTCCGAGCAATGCCACTGCAGCACCGACGCGATCGAGCCCATTCTCCACGCGTAGTCATGGCTCCCCCGCTGCGCCGCGCTATATCACCGCTGTCGCGAGACACGGCGTCGGCTGCGATCGCACACACGGAGCGGCAAGTGTCTTTGACTTGTTGGTCCTCGACTGCGACCTCGACCAGCCTCGACTCGCGGTGACTCGCAGCACAGCTGCCCGATAACACACACACATATATATACCACGCGCGACAGACACCACACACACACCCCGCGCGAATTCACCTTTTCCTGTCACTTCTCCGCGTTCTCTCGTCGCACCCGGAAAAAACACCGCGACTACGCGGCCGCCGGCAGGCGCGGCAGGCAACGGATTCACGACGGCGATTAGCGGTGTCGGGATGAGCTACGTCCTCCCCGTCGTCGTCGTCGTCGTGTGGATGTCGCCGCCGTCGATGGTGACAGGAGCCCGCCGTTCTTTGTCATATGTTCCACGACGGCCATCTTTTCCGTCGAATCCCTCCTCCTCGGCGTGGTACCCTCGCGCGCAGGAATGACACAAGATCGCTCGTAGCCCCGGCCGAAACAAATCGCGCGTTTCCCAAGATTGATACTCAAATGATCTAATTATTTCTCGCGCACGTGACAAATCTCACGTGTGCTTAGTAACATAACCTTTTCGACTATCAGCTGTTTACTTTTTTATCACTTTTTAAATGCCGTGCACAATCCATTCGAGTTTGTGCATCTCTCGTATCAATGCGCCCATGCTGGCGACATCTGTCAAAAACATGCTGAAGACACGGCCATTCTATTATACTAATCGACGCGCTGACTCTGTCGAGTGTCCCTGTGGCGCAGAGGATAGCGCGTTGGACTTCTAATCCAAAGGTCGTGGGTTCGATCCCCACCAGGGATGTGATTGTTCAATGATGGTCTTACCCACCATTTTTGCTTTTTTTTTTTATATGTCTATTTGAAGACAATGTCATCAAATGTATTCAACGATAAAATTGAGAGTTAATAGAATTATACTTGAGATAAAAATTATAACGTGATATTTGATATCTACCCATTTAACTAATTGCTTTAACTGATGAATGTTGAGAAATTTGAAACGTTCCGCAATTTTTTTCTATGCCTCAGTTAATCAGTAATTTAATACGTTTGATTGAACATCTTGTTGTTAGTCTTTTTGGTCTCAAATTTGCTGTGAAATAAATTTGAAGAGTATAATAAAAGAGTGGAAATTTAAAATTTATTTTTGTTGTCATATGTAAAAATTGCTCAGACTTGAATGTTTAAAGCGTATATTTCACACCGTCTGCAAAGACTCTGGTGCATCAGTAGAGGGATGACACACGAAACTTTCCGCGCTTTCTATGCTTACCAAATTTGTTCCTCCGAAAAGCTTAGGTGCCCATCCTCTTGGTCACCAAGCAGCCCTCCAGTCAGTTTATTTACGGAAACGTCTCTTCTTTGGTTCTCTTACTGAGAAGCGCCTTACTTTGACTGTGCTAACTCTTAGCAGCGTTTTTAGTTTTGTTTGATTTCCTCGGGCGAAAATAATACCGGGGGATGAAAGCAAGTATAAAAGAGAGCAAGAATATATACGGGAATATATAAAACAGAGAAAAAAGTGAGGTGAATAAACCGCAAAATCTTGAATTTTAAGAAGAGATTAACTGAAGATAATCAGAACAAATAATGAAACCTCTCGTCTCTAACATTATCTGAGTAGGTTTTTTCAATTTTATTGACCACGTTCAGCGATGAACTGTGGCTTTTAGGTCTATTTTAATTTTAAATTTTAAAGTTTCCTCTGTCTCTCTATCTGCTATAAAAAAGTGTTTTCGCTTATTAAACACGAAAAATAAAAAAAAACATTATAGTGAGTTGCATAATAACAAATCTGTTATTTATATTGACATTTATTTCTCGCTTCAATATATTGCGTAAGCAGATTCGAATAGCAAAGTTTTATATTCGCATGTTGAATAATATTTTAACATGTTTGTCAAAATTCACGTGAATAAAAGTTTCCGCTACTGAACAACAATCTCTTTCTCTCTCTTTGCCAACTTAACATTCTGAATTTTCCACTTTAACGTATCAAGATTTCCTTAGCCAAGTGCTAGTAAAACGTGCTAGTAAACTTTCCATTTTGACACCAACCTAACGCGTTTCGCGAGCGGTGTGACGCGAGTACAAAGTGGCCGAGCGACAACAACAACGTGTTCCTAATTTTTCATCTTGTCCGAAATGATTTCGTGGAAACTTTCGAATCGCAGACACACAATCGACCTCGTTTGTTTCCGCCATGCTCTTTGGAACGGAGCCAGTTGAGATTTATACCATCCAGACAGCTAGTCGCCGCGTTCGAGCGATATTCCGCTTCGAAAATCTCGAACGAGACTGCAGAAAACAAAATTGCATTCGTTTCTCTGCTTTTTTTTTTTTTTAGCAATTAAAGGCGATAAATATATTCTTATAATTACGATCACTTTACACGCGCAATGCGTAAGCCACGCGTTTCTCTTACGACGCGGAATATCAAATACCGTTATGTAATTGGCAATTTATCGCGTTAAGAAGAATGCGCGTATCAAGATGCATCACATAATCTGCAGTTAAATTACGACGACGTTAGGTCGCGTGGCAAACAAGACCCCCTGCTGCTAGAGGAGAATTCTTAAATCCTGGCAATTGACACTACTTTAGACTCGTTTACTTCGCGAGTCACTTGACCGTCTCACATATACGAGAGGGTCTTGTAATCTTTGCGGCTGGAAAATTTTCCGTGAGACGATATGTGCTCATAAATAAATGCGTATTCGCGCGCTCCCCCGCGCTTTTGTACCCCATCAAACGTCTGTTTGATAAAAGTCCGCGTTAGTGACGTGAAAAAAAAAAATACATACTTATTTAAAAAGCCACGCGTGTGTCTTTTGCATTTTTCAGACGCGGTTAATATCAGACGCTATTTAATCATTTGATGTTTGTCAGAGAGTCTATGTAATATTTATCTCCATTCGCGTATTTGTAATCGAAAAATAGATAAATGGCGCGATGATTAAACTGCGCAATGAATATCTTTTAAAAATATATACACTCGACAATATACACTTGCTTGTTATCGGACGCATCTCAGGCGTGAAAAATTACGTTCATTGAATACGACCCTGTTACACGTTACGTCATTGATTTTCTAATAACCGATGCGTGTCTAATCGAGCGATTATAATTCTATGACGCAGCTCTTTCACGCGCCGATAGATTTTTTCACTTTGAAAAAATAAAAAAAAAAACACTCAGCTCGGGCTGTGTGCGAAGAAAAATTCTTAATGTCGCGCGCGATTATTTATAAACAAACTTTCCTCTGAAATCGATAAAACGCAGACGGTAGGAGAAGGAGTCGTGTCCTTTACATTGTCGTGCAGGTGCTTTTTAGGTTTAAAGAGACCGTGTCGAATGCGTACATGTATGTATGCACGTATTGTATCTCTTTCATATGCTCTCTCTTACGTCATCTTGTTTTTACGAGAGACGTCGCGGGTCCAACATTTACGGTCAATATTTATTGCTATCTTACCACGCACGTCTACGCAAAAGCATCATATCTTATCAGCGCAACTCTTGACCTCTCTCGTTATATTAGACTGCAGATAAAAATATTCGAAAATTATGTCGGCGCGACGGGTTATCAGACACCTCGCGGTTTTCGTGAGCCACGGGGATTGCACGTAAATCGATATTACATATCGGCTCGGTCAATGGCACTGAAGCCGGTTGACGACAGATGTATATTTCTGTGCTGTATTCTCTCTATTTGCGACGAGAAAATCACAGAGAAGAAAAAAATTTGTGTTTGGTTTAAATATATAATTCTTAGTAATTTTCGCTCGTAATGGTTTTCAAAATGATTGCAAAAATCACTACGCAAACGCGATTATTAAAACTACGTTAAATGTCATTTATTTTTAGTCCCGCGCAAAAAAACGACGATAATGCGCACTAATTCGGGATGGTATCGTCATACAATAATTATAATCGCATTATATTGCAATAAAGAAATTAAATGTGAATCGAACACATGTTGTTTCCTCACTTGGGTCGCTAATAAGTATTTAAGCAGGCGTTTTTATCGACTCGTGTGGCTGAAACGTCTGTTTGATAAGCGCTCCTTTTGCCAAACAGTTCAATTGTGTATCAAACTGCATACAACACGAGTATTAGGTAATCACGTAATAAAACGTGTTTTCCGGGAGTCGCATCGCGTGCAACAATAGTGACTGCGTCATTTTTGCCTGACGGATAGATTAAAAAAAAAAAAAACCATCACGTCTCACAGCGTCTACTGCATGATAACGCGAATCGTCTCTTACGATAGTCTTGTTCCAATTTATAGTGCGGTTACAATAGCGCCATTACTTGCAACGGCTCGAAATCATTGTGATTTTCATTTCTCCGCTACACGATAAGATATATTTATTGTTTGTCTCCAAGATATATATATATATATATATTTATTGTTCGCAGCTGACTTTAACAGATTACTTGTCCACACAAGATGCTGCATTGTCTAGATTACTGAACAATGACGCTATAAGCTCTCTTTTTCCCTAGTTTATGCTGTACGAGTATAACTGCTCTCCTGCTAGATCGAGTGGAAAGGCGATTGTCGAAAGGTCAGCGCGCAACGACTTATCGAACGCAATTTTCTTTACGAAGTGAAATTTTTGAGAAACAGAATTATAGAACTCCGCGCGCGCGCACAACAAAGTTATCACGCTTATTACATTTTATTAATTAAAGGTGAAAGTTAATTAATTTTTTTTATGCAAATGATTATGCGAACTCGAGCGTTTGCGAATGTTAATGTGGATATGTAGTTTAAACTCGTGAATTTTTACGGCATGGTGATTATTGTTTTCTGAGTCATTTTCCGATAAGCGGATGAATATATATGTAACACTTATCGCATGAATTTTCTGTTGTTTGTGCATAATCGAGATTGAATAATGACTAGATAGGCGCGCGCGTGTGTCATCGCGTGATGCGCAGCTTGTACAAAATGTATTAGCGTCGTAAACACAATCTTATCACAATTGTAATTACCACGTGTCGCACGGTAGAACTTGGAAACTTTCAATGTAAGCATTTGGTAATTGTAAAAAAGAACAAAATATTTGCCCGAACGATTTATTTCGTACGGCCACCATGTACATACATTTGCGTTTCACGTTGTGACGTAAATGTAAATGAACGTGATGGTTGCCGAGACCGTTAGCACTGGTGGCTGTGCGGGTAGCGTTCGAGTTTGGTGATTCTGAGTCACGGGTTCGCACCGCGGCAAGACCCCGTTTCCTCTTCTCGTGAGAGAATAAAAGAGAGATCTCGCTTTTTTCCCCAAGTCTCTTAGTGTTAGCCACGTGTTTCTTTCCATTTAATGCGCGGCTGTCAAATGAGACTGACATAAACTTAATCGAACCGAATTTGTTCAGTGTGTTCCTTGTCTCTTCGTGGCATTGAATTATTGAATAATCGGTTACAGATTTTTTTTTTTTTTTTTTTTTTTTTTCGTTTGTACATCTTTCCAGCGTTATGTTTTATAAAATAAATACGTAAAACAAAATATCAATGGCACGATATAAAAAAAAAGAAGATGAGCATTGCAAGCAAAGTACGTCATACTTTCGGCAATTCCGACGAAATTGCGTCTCGAATGGCAATTTGCGTCTCCTCCCTCTAAGTGTGTCGTTCCCTTAAACGAATCATGTTAAAGCCGCCACCTACGTACGTCGTTAATTCGATAATCGATCGTCGTCATACGTCACGGTCATTACCGAGGCGACCACGCTGTTAAAACTTGATTATCAAGGGGCACGGGACTGGGATCCGGGTTTCTAAAGATAGATAGGGGGGAGAGCAAGTCGTAAGGTGCAAAAGGAACATTCGAAGTGGTTGTTGAAGTGTGATCGTGCATCAGATACGCTCTTGCTTTTTGCAAGATTGAAAATTTTCCCGAGCACAAGCAAATTATTTCCCGCTGACATTACACGAACGTGCCGCACTTCTGTGCACCGCTTTGTTTTTTTTTATCTCGTTTCTAAATTTTTCAAGTAGGTCACATAACAAACCCACGCGAGGGAACAACATTCGATACAAATCACGTCCGTTAGATGTTCATTAGACGTCACACGGAATTTTCGTTCGATATGGACGACCACATACGTAATGAACGGCGTTACGCTTGGGAATATTGTTCGCGCACAATAGTTCAAATTTTCAAATAGGTCGTGCAATAAATTTCATTCGTTTGTCGTTCGAATTTTACGTAGTTGGCACGCTCTAATCGTTTTGTTGACCGGTCCAAAGTGTCCTAACGAATATACATTACTACGCACGTAGAGGCACGTGAGAATCCGCAAGTGTGTCATGTGATTACATCGCATTAACAACAATTGTAATCGCACGTGTTAACACAATATTGAAATCACGTGCGAGTAGAGCAAGCACGAGCCTCATGAATGATGGTTTCGTGCGCGTACACGAGTTAACTCCTGTCGTCATTTCACTCGATATATGAGCAAACTCAAAGTGCCGCGCATCACGAGATGCTGATTAGCGAGTGTGGATGTATGCTAATAAATTAGATCCTCTAATTTCGCGAAACTCAACACTCGTATATGTACAATGTCATGTTGGACCATTTTTTTCTCAACGATCCAATTGTGTGAATTTTAAATAAACGTTTTTCTTTTTTTTTTAACAACGGGGTAATGAAGTAAAATAACAAAATTCGTGCAACAGCTACGAGTGATCGATATTTTCTATTCTACAAATTCATGTTCATTGCTCGAATCAATAAGATCCGTGAAACGGTCTCGATTAGACTTCAACGACTCGAAAACACCAGCTTGTGTCACACACACATTTTTAATTGTTATTAATGAAATCCGGATTGTTCCGGTCATTTCTCGTAACTAGCTTCGCTCTCGTAGAGACGACGTACGTGTGACGTGTCAAATTAATTAATCCTGATGCGCAATTAATTAATTAATCCGACAAAAAAAGCGCGCGTTTTCCAATGAACAGATACACATCCAACAAGACGCTCATCGTGTAACAAATTTAAAAATACGAAGGAAACTCGTGAAACTAGAACGAGAGAAACATAGCAAGAATATATTACGTAACTCACCACAAAGTGTTCGGAGAGATCGGAATATCCCGATGAACCATCCGCCCACTGATCACGTTGGTGACATCGCCAGAATAACTGATCTCCGGGAACGAAACAGGCCAACGAGTACCGCGAAACCCGAGGCTCGTTTTTGAACATGAGTCACGACTTCATTAGAGAAATATAACTCGCGACAAATTGTGATGAGGAAAATTCAACGACGCGGCGCAATTGTTGTTTTTTATTATTAAGAACGCGTTTTCCACAAACAAACAAACGGGACATAGTCCTGTTTTTTGTGTAATGCTCTTACATCAATTCTTAGAATACATGAATGATTTATTTTTGTAAAAATTATTATTCATGCATCGATCAACATTGTGGACTCTCTTAGCACAATAGTGTCTCCCATTGTTTGTGTCGTCTCGTCTTTTTTTTTTTTTTTTTTTTTTTTTTGTATGTATTCATACACACACATATATATGCATAATATTTTTATCGGACTGCGCGTTACACCTTTCCGTAATATTTTATATAGTATTTTTAAAATCCTTTTTCTCTCTGCAATCAATACACGTGCCGCGGAGATTTACTTCTGATTGATACTTTTCTCGTTTCAAATCTTTATAAGATATCTTTTCTGTCTTTTTTTTTCTAGAATTGACAATTATTTAGATATGTTACAGATACATGTTTAAGTCAAACAAAAAATATAAATTCCGCTTAATCGTAAAATCTCGTACATCTGTCATCAACCGGTTCGCGGAACGGTTTTACACACGTGTGGGGCTTCGTGAAATAAGACAGATGTTTGTTACGCAGATTTAACGATTTGTTCTCGTAAACAATTGTATATTGGCAATTGTGATTTCGTCTTCTAACTTACGCAGAGTTGCTCGCGCGCAGTTCACATCTAAGATACTTATTTTGTCGAAGAAAGCTGTGTGTCAGAGCATATGTGTCGCGCGTTCCACATACCCGCCGGCGATTCTCTTCTTACTTGTTGTTGCGAAAAGTCATTGTGCGTCATGTCAGATTCCCATGATTATACAATTCTTTCTCTCGCACGCAACACTTTTCTAGATAGCTAGAAAAGTATCACACATGCGCTTGAGAATCTTGCGCTCTGTGATATAATTGTTGGAAGATACGTACGAACTAATGTTATCTTCAATTAAAGTGTGTTAAAAAAAAGTAAAACAAAAAAAACCATATCTCCCTTTACTTCTTTCACATTGCTGTTTATTTCAGTGTTGAGATAAGAGAGGCCAAAGTAACATGGAAACCACACTATCTCTTTTTTATCTCTCTTTTTTTTTTTCAATTTTACTTATTTACGCTTGTCTGCTGCAAACGCATATCGAAAACGTGACGTTACCACGTCGATTTTTTAGAACAGAAATTGCAACAATAACCAAAAGATTTTTTTTTTTTCATAAGGGCGCGCAAGTAAATAAAAAAAACAGACGCAATGTAAAGAGACACATCAATTACATTTATTTTCACGAGTCATTTTATATACAAAGATGTAATATATATTTTTGTGTATAAGATGTAATGTTGTTGCGCGTATATTATACACACACGTACACACACACGTTCGTGTGTATGTAATATGTTATCTGTTGCGTATTTTGCTTATATTTAATATTAGGAATCCTCTCTCTGACGTCTCTAACCGCAAAGTCACAAGCTAAAAAAACGGGACAAGAATCTGAGGAAGTGGTTTGCAATGTGTGATCGTGTTATGTATATATATATATTCTTATCAAAAAGTTTTCAAAAATCTACTTAGGATAGGCTACGTGTAATTAGAAAAGTATAACGACGAAGATGACGTATCTCTGACGCTCGCGATACTCCCAATCACTCTGTCATTGGTTCACTATTTACAAGAGAGTTTACTTCACATTGTTACGCGATATTTTTCTTATTGCACTTTTGACCTTCGAGTGACAATCAGTTCTGCGGGAACATGTTTGTGCGTAGGATGTCGAATCGAGTCACAAATTGGATGAACAAAAAGAAAATCGATTATTTGAACGTAACGAAGAGGTGATTTCAGACTTCTATAGATATTCCTAGACTGCTTTACAATTATGTATATGTATATTATTTTCTAAGGTTGTTGCGCACGTAATTGTAAAGGAATCTTCAGAGTCATACATTTTTTTTTGTTTTTTTTTTCTTTTATACGGGTTATCGCTATTCTACGTTTTCAGAGGATATCTCGGTGCCTATCGCAACGACAGTGTGTGTTATATCGTCTACGTAATATCACAGATAATCTTAAAGGTTTACCACAAGATGATGAGAGTACTTATTACAATAGTAGAGGCTATATCGATTTTTACGAACGTGTCGGCTGCTACCTTTCGTCTTTACGAACGATATACGGTATGTCTGCACTTATGCAAATTTAATTAAGAAAAATTATTGTAAAAAATTAAAACCATTCCGAAGTAAAACCTGTTCCGCTCATTAATGTTGTACACACAAAATAAAGAAAACAAAAAACAAAGTGCGATTGCAAAGATTATTCGGTTGATTGTCAGAAATTAACGTAACGAACCAGGAGATAGGTATTACATAATTTTTCGGAATTGATTCTCTGATCCAAGAGTTTTCCTCTTTGTTATATTTGACGCTTTCGCGGCTCGTCAAAGGAACTTTTAATTACGGTTTTCGTATTTTCTCAGTTGTCGCAACGGAGCAGTCAAAGAAGCGAAATATTACTGTGATCGGAATCGACTCCGAGAAATTGGATAATTATCATTCTGACATATTTATAATAAAATACATAAATCATTTGCGCAAACTTTTTCCTATAAAATCCATTGGTAACAAAAATAATTATCTAAAAAAAAAAAATTGCATTAAATTTGTGCCAATCGAATTAATCTTACTGGGATGCGCGTGCTTCGCAAGAACTAATGATACATTCGTTGCTATAAACTACGCCGGTAATGATACTTAATGACGCCGCCTTTCCCATCGTGCGAATCTCCGGAAGAACCTTCCGACGAAGGGAAAAAGGAACAACCCGCCGATGCCACAGGGTCGCGCCGAGCAGTCACGGGAAGGAAGCGTTGCGCGCTCATTAAATATTCAACGAGATCAGGCTCACGTCTCTCTCGATCCGGTTGCGGATAATAATTGGGCTTGCCGAGGCCTCCCCGTCAAGGTGCTCGGGGCAAGCCAAGCGCGAATGAAAGGAAACGAAGGCGCACTCCTCCCTCCGGTCTCTGACACCGCATCCCGAGGCTTCTCGAGAAAGGTCGTCTCTTCTGGTCGAGACGGGAACGGGTCGGGAAACGTGTGGCGGTTGCTAGGTCGAAGTTAACGGTTGTTTTCCGCATAGAAAGGGGCGTCGAGCGTGCGACGAAGGTTGTCGACGCGCGTAGGCAGTCCCGCAGGAAAAATTGCCTCTTGTCGAGCACATCCCTTCTTCCCTAGTTTTCTGCTCGTTGCTTTCTCGGTCCCTCTCTATCCCTCCTCTTATTCTCCCGCATCTTTCTAGTAGCACTCCGACTCCGGTTGGAAGGTACGCCGCGATTGGTCACAGCTGGCCGGGATCGATGATGCTGGCTGCTAGGGTTTAATGCCAACATGGCCCCGTCACGACACGACCGCCGCCGCCGAATTCGGCAACGTGCGCGAATGGAACGCAGGGAACGATCTCCGAAAGATCTCGTTTGATTGTTCCTTGCCGACACTTGCGTCTGATCGGTTCGATCGGATCGGACGTTCAAAGACTTCTTTCCAAAGATCCGCGATTTCGCTGATGTTTCAAATGCACTTCGAGAAATCCGGAAGAGCTTCTTTTCCCAGAGAAAGAGGAAACGTGCGTTGACACATCTGTATTTAATAAATCTGCTGGAATTTACACGTCGCCATTTCTTCCTCTTCCTTCCATAGAGATGTATAAATTTATGTATGAGAATGCTCTCGTCCGGAAAATTTCGGTAACATTCGGAAGGCTTTCGCAACGTCCTCGTGTGTGTCGAACGAAGAACCGATCTTCTTCTTTGATTTGCGGCTTTCGGCCGTTCGCGTCGTGTCGATTCAGCTTGACACGACACGCGTCACTCGCGGAACAACGCGAGATCTCTTTAGATCTCTTCCTCCTCGACGATCGGCAGACTGCTCTGATGCACCGGCGGGCTGTGTCGAGCGGTGAACGCGAGGATCCAATAGTCCAGCTCCTTCTTGTTCTCCATGAGAAGAGTCAGGGCGAACGGCGAGTCGAATCCCTTCTGTCTCACCAGGAAGCCCTCGTCGCCGTAACGCTCGATGGTCGTGTTCCTCAGATTCAGAACACCGAGCGGCCGACATACCTTCTTCTGCGGATAGATCACGGCGAAGTGCTCCACGCTGGTACGGTAGACCTTCACCTGGACGCTCTGTCGATGACCGTTCGGCCCGATCAGCGTCATGTAGCCGCTCATGTTCTCGGTGTTCCAGCAGGAATTCACGTTCGAGTCCTTCAGACCGGACTGGTTGAATTGCAGGAAGTTGGTGTGCATTGCTACGTCGGCCGGCATCCTCCACTCTCGGTCTGTGTGCGATTTCTTATCTTCTCGTTCGCCTTGACGATATGTGCACTCGTCAACGACCGTATGCAAGGTCTCGGTACTCGAACGGAGCACGTGCAGACCCTTATCGAACGTGCAAGCAAGACTTCAAAACGTCAAAGGCTCGATTCGTGGCTCGCTGAAATCAGAGATGGATTTCTCAGCAAAGACGCGTGGAAGAGGACTCAAAAATTACACAAGTCTCGCTCGCGCGGTTCTGTGAACGAAACCCTCGTCTCCCCACGTTAACTGTGCGCAAGATACTAACCGCGGTAACTTTCACCACCACTATTTATAGCAAGTGCGCGCGAAACAACGCGAAGCGCGTGCGCGGCGCCGACGGGCTTGTGCGCGCAAGAGATGTCAGCGGCTCTCTTCTTCTCGCATCTGTGCGTAATGCGCGCTACACACGTCGTAAATCACAGCCGTGGCTAAGTCGCTAATCGAAAGCACCGCGCGGTTATATATTGTTTTTTCTTGAGTTTCTTCCGAGAAGAAACGCCGTTCATTTATTATGTTTCAGAGAGACGTGTGGCATAATTTCTATGATAGTCTATCGGAAGAAAAAACGATAATTAAGCGATAAGCGGATTATTTAACAAATCTATCATGTCTATTGTATTTATAATAATTCGATAATATCGAGAAACGTCTCAAAAATTGACATAAACGGCAAATGGCACCGAATGATAATGCGTGCAATTTGTTGCGGCGGCGGCGAGCTATGTATTTGCGTGGGACACGTTACGTCGCCGGCGCGCGACGCGTAACAAATAAAAGAACGACAATTTTGCGTGGCAATAATTTGCCGGCAGGCAAAGATGCGAGCGACGTCGCGACCCGATTCTTAGAGCGTTGCACAGCGTTTCTACACTGCTATTGTTGGATGAATTCCTTATTTTTAACAATACGACGCGTGTATGTTAATGACAGGAGATCATTTGGAGAAAGTTTTTGTTCGCGAACACACCGCGATTACGGCGAACAGAAGAACGTAGAAAATAAAAATGGTCTTTTCAACGAAAATAGATCAGTGTTACGGAACGAGGCTCTTTTATCGTTCCAGAAAACAATCTCCGCAAATTGTGTACGCACGTAAGATCGGTTTACGTACTAAGTCACGTAATGTGTTTTTCAGGTAGTGCATTCAATTAACGACTATTTACGGAGGCACGTTGCACACGCGTGCACGCGTGCGTCTCGTTGCCGCAAATAAAGCGAGATCAAATTTGTTTTTTTCGCCTTTCTTCATTCAAACTTTCCTAAAAGAAAAAGAAAAAAGATAGAGAGAGTTCATTTATCTCCCACTCGGAAAACGTGGTTTCTACAATAAATAAAAAAAATAATAATAAATTCATTAACATCTTCATTAGAAAATATTCTTTCTACAATAAATAAAAAAAAAAATAATAAATTCATTAACATCTTCATTAGAAAATATTCTTTCATGTTATAATAGAAAATTAATCGATACTTTCTCGCTTCTGAAACTTGACCGTGTTGTTAATTAAGTTTCCATATAGGAAAAGCTTATAAAGAGAGATAATAGAGGCAACTACTACATGATTCTTCTCACCGCAGTGTTCAATTATGTTAACGTGTGACGTTAAACACGTATCGATCCTTCGTTCCACGATTAGAACCAGTTTTATTAAGCTTCACGCTTCCAGTTTTATCACTTCATTGATCATCCTGGACCCACCGTGATGGATCCACTGAATGGGAAGTTGGGCGATTGATTGACTTTCGTTTACGTCACGCGCGTCAACCGTCACTTTCGAAGAAGAGTGCGTGTTAGAAAGAAAAACAAATTAAAACGGAGTTACACTTCAATTGTTTGCGTTAAAAACAAGCGCAATTTGAAAAACTCGAGCGAAGTGTTTTTCGACAAGTAACAAACGCAAATCGATAACGGATTCTTTTCCCAAGTCTTATCGCACCGTTGCGCGTTTCTAATCTTTTCATCAGGTCGTTGCACTCGACTCGGCGGTGGTCTCTCCTTAGAAGCAAGGTTTTCGTGACGGAGAGAGACGTACCGTTTATCACAGCTTTCTTCGCAGAAGAACGTTTTTGGCGCCCGGCCGAGTTTTCCGTACTGTTTTACTTGGTTTTCGGAACGGGATGGTCAAAGCGGTCCGTACGCATGATTCACAAACTTGAGAACTTGTGTGTGATTTTCTCTACCAAATAGTGTGCGTGTGCCAATAGACTCATCGGTATTTATTGACCGTCAGCTGTTGTTATCGCTAAACGAGTCACTTCTTTGTAAAACGCACACATATGCGTCTAATTTTGTCATCGAGTGTGTCCCAGTTCTCTTTTCTGAAAACGGACATTTGAAGACAAACAAGTAACGCACGTTCGTTTACCACTCCAAGAGCGACTAGCATTTTAGTTTTAAAACAACTAACCTCTGTCTCCTTGCTGACAAACGTTTTGGTAAAACATTCGAAAAATATAAATATTTTGGCAGCTTACCTTGGCGTACCCACCCAGTCGAAGCAAATCAAAGCAAATCTAAAACCCTACACGTGGCCGATATTACAAATCGTCTTACGCCGCGCGACATCATAAACCGTGTATTTGTAAATCAAAATAGAAAAGCCACAAAGCGTCCACGAGCGCCGCGACGGTTCACGTATGGCGAACCTGAACTACGCGACCAATCCGGTGGATAGTTTCCCGTCAATCGATAACTCAAAGCCGCGTCGGCTCTTCCTGGAGAAAAATCCCCGTGACGCGGCGCCACAACAGTCGAGAACACCAACGGACGATTTGACATTCGGCCGGAAGTAGTGCACATATGTTTCCGACGTCGCCGCTGCGGAGGCGCGACTGCGCAGTTGCCCACGGCCTGAATGTGTCGACCCGAGGAGCTGTCGAGAGAGGAGCGGCGGAATGATGTATGATACGTTGACGACTGTTATCATGACCACCACCGTGGCGATTTCCCTCGGTTAGGTACGTCGGGGTCGATTTAACGCGTGACGAGATCGCGCCGTGCAACGTAGTCCGTTGCTACCGGGAATCGGGGGAACGGTGCGTTCTCTCTCTATCTCTATCTCTCTTTCTCTTCCCTGGAGAAGGAGAGGAGATCCGATCGAGAGAGCGCCGCGCCAGATCGCGCCGTGCCACCGTTATCGTACCGTGCCGTGCCGTTCCGGAGGAGGCGGTGATCGGCGTTGATCAGCGGAGGAGCAGCCGGAGCGGAGCGGAGCGCGAGGGGCCTTATGTCAAGTCGGCGACGACGACGAGGACGAAGCGCGTCAACATGAAGAAGTTGTTTTCTAAGATCGACAACACGTCGAAGGAGCCCAACAGTTATCTGGGCAAGGTGTTCCTGGTGGGCCGTCACTCGGTCACCGTCGAAGAGGTCTTGGCGGAAGGTGCGTAATTGTTGTTACTTGTTTTTATTTTTTTTTTACTAACATCTGCGTGTCATTTTCTCCGCTACATTGCAAAGGGCCTGTTTAGGAGCGTAGCAATAAACGTCTCGCTCTCT
>QVNV01002468.1:0-12546 GCA_014825455.1 Pseudomyrmex pallidus
TATATATATATATATATATATATATATATATATATATATATATATATATATATATATATATATATGATATTTTGTGCCGAATTTCTTCTCGCGAAGAAAGAAGAAACGCGTCTCACGGAGCTCACGGTCGAGGTTTCGCGAAACGTTTCGTCTATAAACGTACTGCTTAACTTTTCTCTTTCGTCCTTTCGTTAATTCTCGTTCTGTTTTTCTTCTGTTTTTGTCCAAACGAAAAAATGGCACTCTTTCTTAACACCCGCGCTCTTTCGTACCCGAGACATATTATATATATGTATACATATATAAATATATAAATATATATATACGCTCTCTCCTTTTTCTTTTTCACTCCGTTTACTTTCTTTCGCACACCCTTTCACTCTCTCTTTCTCTCTCTCTCTCTCTCTCTCTCTCTCTCTCTCTCGTCCTGCACTTGCCATTCTCTCCCTCTCTTTCTCGCCCGTTCTCTTTCTCTCTTTCACTCTTATATACTTTGAGGAAATAAATTCGGACGTTTACCATTGATAAATCAGAAATTGTACGAGTCCCGTCGCGGTTGCTGCATCTCGAGCGACGGGCGACTTCGGACAGTGATATATTTATATTCTCTTTTTTTTTCTTTCATTTAATATTAAAGATCGTAAACTGTACGCGATCTTACGACCGACTCGTGGACTCGTTCTATAGAAGACAAAATGCGAGACGACTTGGATCACCTCATCAAAGCTAAATGTCGTGTATTCGAAATGATCGTGTGTCGGAAGGGAATCTAATCAAGACGCCTGATAATTAGAGCGCGCGCCAGCACGCTTCTCGCTATGATCGATCGATCGGAAACAATCGACAAGACGATATGATATGCGGTCTAACACGAATAGCGCTTTTCAATTCGTCCAAGTGTATTATCGGCGTGAATACGAGTCGCTCGTGAGCTTACGATACAAGATTACAAGATCGCCTAAGCTACGTTTGGACTTCTTTCTACGAGAATAGTTCGATAATTCATTTTGCAACTTGATATCTTGCAGGCGTGATCTCTCTTTCTCTCTTTCTCTCTCGCAATTCTTCCACTCCACGTTTCTTCTCGCCGAGACTCGCTCTCTTCACACACATACACACTCTCGCTTTTTCTCCAAATCTTTCTTTTACACCTGTTGTAACATATATACACATACACGCACACAAGCGCACACACACATATAGCATACGCGCACACCCTATCGTAGTGTTGTAAACCTAAATTTGCGTCTTAAATTTGACAAAGTGGTACATACCCCTTGGCTCGCTCAGGCATTTTTGCGATGCGCATAAAGTGTTTATTTATTTATTATTTTTTTTTTTTTAATCGTTTGCTAGATCTTCTTTTTCTCTCTCTTAATTATACATTCTGAGCTTTTCGTTAGCTTCTACTACTCAAAATCGGTAATAGTTCTCGGGGTTACACCCCGATCTCTTTTCATTAATTAATAATATATAGGTACAAAGTTTTGGATAATAATTTGTTCATTTGATAGTTTTAATATTATGTATACATATGATTCTCACGATGCGCTTGATTTTTCGAGTTCCTCTCTAGAATTGAGCATGCCTATGTACAAATGGGCATGGTAAGAATAAGAAATCGATGAATGCTCTTCGCGCTGTTTCTTATGACACATCGACATGATCCTAATCGATCGCACTTACCGGACATTAAGTAGTATATTATTATTATTACTGTTAGACAATGTGTTCGCGATAAACAAATTTTTTACGTTTACTTTCGTCACTCTCGTAAAGTTTTTTTATACGGCTAAGCGCACGTCTTTTTTGGTTTTTTCCTTTGGAGAACAACCGTCGTGCTACTTTATCGCTATTCTACTAGTAGTGCGCGTTATCGTGTTCATGTTTGCAAACAATGCGAACGAATTTCTTGAAACTTCGCTCATAACTTCTTGCTCAAAGAGTGTGTGCAGTCTTTTTACAAACGGTTTTTATTATATTTATATGTATATATATATGTACAAATATTCTATAACTTCTTAAAACTCTAAAAGTAATGCGAAATTCGTGGTTTAATCGTTTTTTTTTTTTTTTTTATTTGTCGGAGATACAAGACCACACAAGAAACAGCTGACGAAGAGACTGGGGAGTCGAATTAATTAATTTTCGCGAAGGATCTTACGGGCCGCGCGTAAACGGCGCGTTACAAACTAAAGATTTCTTTTTTTTTTTTTTTGTTTACGTAGTATAGTCTTGTATATTTTTATCAGTTAACTATTACAGACTTGTGTATTAATTAGTGTTTGTCCCACGATCTCGATAAAGTTCGTGCATTTGCAAAATACGTACTTATAGAAATCAGCTTACGGTATAATATCTTTTTTTTTTTTCGCAGTTTATCCTCTTTTTACATAACATTTCTCTTTGTCCTCGGATAGATTTCTACTTTATATCTTTGTTTTTCTCACGAGTAAAAAAGCTTTCTTTCTTTTGCTACTAATCTTAAGCATGTTTATAGATATGACGAGATGTGACCATCAGTTTTTTTTCTTTTTTCTATACATTTCCTTCGTTTTCTCTAAAGCTCGATCGGTCGAAGACGCGTTGCGTTTACCTAAAATTTAATCGTAAACAATCGGATTATCGGTGACATCTACAATGGCTCATCTGTAAATCAACGATATTTCGTTTATCTCGTTTCATCAAACTCTAAATGCTAAGTCTCTTACGTCATAACTCGCTTAAACGACGGAATGGCATGTGTGTTTTTTTTTCGATGACAATTCGATATATAATCGCAGCACGCGTATCAAACTCCGCGCCTTACATTAAATCGGTTTCTTACTTCGAAAGAATCGCGTTGTAGATTGCATAGAAATAGTCGTTATAATATATCAGAGAGCAGAAATGCGAATGAGATAATCGTTTTTTTTTCCTTGTTTTTTTTTCAAATTACAAAGCAAGATATTTTTACCTTTGGTCAATTATAGTGAAAGTTGTGATAAGAAGAAGAGACGTCGACGCGTCGCTGACGTTCGCATTAAATTTCTTCTTGTACGACTTCGATCACCCAAGAAACGTTTTGATGCGAATTATCTCGAAATATAGAAAGTCTCTACATCTTTTTGTGAACCTATTCCTCTAGCAAATTTTTATATAGTAAATCGTAGATTTACAAAAATATACATAATACAGCCATATGAAGCTTTCGTTCCATTTGTCAAGTTTCATCGATAATATCCAAGGAGTACCTTCCACCTACAATGATTTGTAATCCAATGACGTAAACAATGTCACAAAAAAATCTTATACTTTTACAGAAGAATAAACGCAAAACTTACATATAAACGAGACTTCCAAAGAAAATTCCGCGCGGCTATTTTTCTATCTCACATTTGCTTAATGTGTCAAAGAAAAAAACTCGCAGAAAAGCGAATTGTGTGACATATTGACGCGAATCGCAATAACGCCTAAAAGTATGAAAGCTTGCTCTCTTTCAACTTTCTCCTCGTCTTGTAAATCTCTTCACCGATATGCCTTGATTAAAGTGAGAAACATTTGTTCTTATATTTTACACACGGAGTTTACACGGCGAATCTTAAAAACTTCAGAAAAAAATATTCTCTTTCTGTTTCTTTCATTCTCTCTTTCTCTCTCTCTTTCAATCTCTCTTTTTCTCTCCCTTTCTCTCTTTCTTTCTCGGAGCAGGAATGTAATTATTTACTAATTCACAGAGAGAGCAGACGCTTTTATACGTGCATGTGCATACTCACTGAATGTATCTTTGCGAGTGTTCGCACGAGCAAAGATCGCGCGCGCGCGAACACAGCACGATAATTAAGATATAAAATTAATGACAAGCATTTTTTGTTACGTACTTCTTACAGAGATTTACAAAGCCTCTTAAACACTTAGTGGGGGGCATTTACTGTTTTTTGTCTTTTTTTTGTTTTGTACAAAATCAGTACGAAAGAGAGAACTTTTTGCCACGACGCGTCCCATTCGCGCGAATTGTATGGGCGGCTTGCTTCTTCAATTTGTTTCAAAAAATTGTTTCTCTTACGTAGAAATAAAATTCTCACATAAAAGTTATTAAACAAAGAGCTAATTTATGAGTTTTCGGATGTAATAGCGTCTTTACACACCACCTTTGAAAATGCTAAGTCAACGAAAAACAGCCAAACTAGAAATGCGTATAGGAATCGATTTGTCAGTCTGCTTCGTACTTAAAAAACGTGGGTATTTACTTATTTCCACATTCTTTATACCATAATGAATGTCTCATTTTTGGACACAATTTAGTTTAAACAAAAATGAAAAAAGCCAAATAATTGTACGATGAATGTTATCAAAGAATAAACTGTGTAATTAATTACATCATCGTACAATCTAAATATTTCAACGTTGAGTTAAAAAAAAAATAATTTAGATTAAGTTTAAAAAACTCTTACTAACAGAAAATATAATGTGGAAATTATAACGCGACAATTATTGTAGAAACTATAAGTCAAACGTTATTACCCATTCAAACCTGCGCGCACACACATATCGCACAAATTCATATAATTATTATATTATTTACATTAAATCATATATTCTCTGAATGTGAGTGTAATATTTCCTTGACTAAAAATTTGACAACGATAAACGTCTTTCTTTTTTTTTTAGTCGATCGCTTCGGAGATCGGTATTTAAGTACTTGAACTGTCCTAAATTATATACAAAGTTTCGAAACGTCTTTTTTTTCATTAGTATATGTAATATATTTATATATGTTCTTTCAACATTTTTCAACATTTGTTTTCTCTTCATGACGATTAAATGAAGTCCACGGACCGTTCGTCGCTCCATTTCTCATTGTATTCATTAATTTTCTTATTACTCACTTAATCACATTTAAGATTCACATCGTTTCACATCTTATTTTATCTAGTACACCACATTTGAGTTCACATCTGTCCCAAACTTGCTCGGTTTGCTTTGTTTTCACTGTAAAAAAAACAAACAAAAAAACATGCGTTAGCACTTGTAGACGCATAGTATTACTTATTTGCATTATGAAATATTGAATGATGCAGATTTATCGCTTCAATAATTACGATATCTTTTCATGCATTGTATACATATCAAAGTACATTGAAATGAAACTAAGAATAGAAAAATTCTCGTATGTCGTGAGATTTTTCTTGTTATCATTCAATATTCCAAAGTGATTAGCGTTAGAAACATCTCGAGAAAATATGTAAGAGGACACTAGGACTCCGAATACGGCACAAACTTACCTTCGTTCGCTTTTTGAGATCGATAAAAACTCAAGCATATTGACAACTGTCACGATTTACTATAAATGTATATATTTACAAGAAAATTTGAACGAGTTATGAAAAAAATGCAATGTTGTGTGCAAATTTTTGGAAACAAATAACGTGGTATGTATCAAGCATATTAGAAAGTCTAATGAAAATCGTTCCTATAGACAGGGGGAAAAGGAGAATATTAAAATTCCATAGAAAGACAGAAAAAGAGCAAATAGTAGAATAAATTTAGGAGCCAATTAAACTCGATGTATGTTTTTTTTTATCCTACGTTGAATCAAAGTTTAAAGATAGAGATATCCCTTCTACGAACTCGAAAAGGTCGATGCAGATGTTACAAGGCAACGAAATTTTGATCGCACACATGTAGTAATGTAGTAATTCGTGTGGTATATCAATTATCGACTCTACTTCGAAGCGGTAATGGAAAGTTTTGTACAGGACAAGCACATATTTTTAAAGAGAAGAGGAAATTTCTATACAGAACGTAGAAATGGAAAAAAAAGATACTGGAAACAACAAGTGTGTATCAAGATTTCACATGGGTACTTCAGAAGAAAAACAAATCTATCGAGAGACGTTAAATACCTTGAACGCATTGTGAGTAAATATACTATGTAATTGCATGTATATTGTCACTACTTGTGTATACTGTATTGTCCGTATTTTACGTGTACCCACGTTAAATCGTTGTCCAACTATCTACGAACGATGCCTTGATCTCAGTGCGTACCTAAAAACTATCTGGCGCTCCGGGAACATGGCTGGCTACGTCTACATCTAGTCTACATACAGACTAGTGGCTCGTCTGATATGCCGTACATGATATGTGATGTACTAGTGGTGTTTTCTAGAAAGACATATCCTTTCATACGTTCTTTCACTTTTTCCGCATTCTCTCGCGTCGTTTTTGTGGTAACGTGTGTTCTTTCGATTTTTTTTTTTTTTTTATTTCCGATCTCGCACATGTTTTTACTATCCGTACTATATATGTCTCTGTTCTTTGTGTTTCTTCGTTAATTACTGTGACTTTACCGTATTCAGAGCCGAACGTTATTCATTTAGTAGTGTTAAGCTTCAACAGTCAATTAGCTTACAGAGTAGCGTGTAATAAAGTTTCCTTTCAAACTTGTATGTCAATTGCAATGAAGAATATAAGTGATAATTTACGAGACACACGATAAAGAATCATCTACCATCATGATATTTCTCTCAATCTTTTACATATAACAGTGATGTATGTGTGTGAATAGTCTCTATTTTCTACAATATGTATATTTTACATTTGACTATATATGTAATTATCCATTATAAGCGATGATCTTCCGCGTGTCATTTAAAATTTGTCTCATTTTACGTTGTTAAAACCGATTTACAATGATTTTTCACTTTCAATCTTTTTTTAATCAGTGAATATAATACTATCTTACACATTGAGACTCGTGCAGTTCGGTATTTTATTAATGATAAAAGCGAAACTAGAGGTGCACCGCGATAGGAGCTCGAACTCAATCGTGTTTTGCTCTACTTTTATGTCTACTGTAAAAAAACTCAAAGATTTCCCATTAAAATACATATAAAAGGAATATTTCGATAACGTTCTCTCTTCGGTACGTTCTGGTCGTTCTTTTAGATTTTAAAAGAATCGAGAGACGTGGCCGAAGATCGACGGGACAAAGCAAGGGATGGAGCTCCACTGACCAGGGCTTGGGTGTCAAACAGCTTGTACCATCCGAACACCATCTGATTGAGGTCCAGCTCATCTAATACGATCTGTGCAATACCCATGAATACTTTTTTCCCTTCTATTCGGCCATAGTCACCCCACACTGTCACCTAAAGCCATACATAACAATATTAAAATAACATTGTTAGAGAAGAATTAGTTAAAATACACTAAAAAAAAAAAAAAAAAACTGATGTAGTGTAGCGTACCTGTAATATACAACCCCGGCAGTTTTCTTTGAAAGCCAATAACTGTTGATAAAACGGATCCAATGTTTTTCTCGCCATCGCTGTTTTCGCTTTTTCTATACATCTCTTGCCGTTTACCAGATAAAGTTTTACGTATGGCGCTGAAATAAAAATTCAGTTAAATAATAATGTCACGTATATATTAGCGTTCTCAAAACTTTCATCGAAGTAACTCACCTGGTATCACTTTGCTGCCTTGTTTCGGTTTAAGGTCTTTGGCACGTATGACCTCTACTTCAAGGTAACCCCTCGTGTGGCTCAACGATAGTTGAATCTCGCCGAGGCAATGGGCACCAAGTGCTTGTCTTCCGACCACTTGACCCGGTCCAAGATCTTCGATGAAGTCTCTCAACTGCCCTTCGCCTGTCATTCGCAGACTGGGAGACCAACTGCGATTTTCAAAATTACATATTTAGCAAAGGGACGCAGCTTATTCGGAAATATATTGCAAAAAGTATGAAATATGATTCGCGGAAAACAGTTTTAGAAAGAGTAAAAGAAAATGTTGAGAGAAACAGTGAAAATCTAGCTTACAGTGCTTATCGTACGAGCGATGTTAATATGAAAAATAATTTATAGAGAGCTTTTTATCTCGGTTTTTTTTCAAATTTAATTCTAAATTTATTATACAAATCGTATAATTTACGATTAAAAACAAAAACGCAAAAACTGCAAGCCGAAAATCAGAATATTTATTTGAGGGAACCGATGCAATGATAATGTTGAAAAAGAAAACTCAAAACAAAAATACTATTCCGCAGGAGCGAGGGAAAATTCTCAGAAGCCTTCGACGAAAGTTGTAAAAGAGAGAGAGAACACACCTCATTCAATTTGAGATAAGAAGAACTCACGCTGAAAGTGTAGAGAGTGTTAGAGTGTAGTGAGTAAATATATATTATACACATGAAAGAAGATCAAAAGAGGTAATATAAATTCAAAACCATACCAGACTGTTAACGCATGCACTTTAATCTAAACGCAGAGAGGTATATTAAGTTAGGTAATTAATTTATATAAATAAAAACAGCAATCAGTCTATTTTGATATAATAATCGCACGAAGATATAAACATTTTAATCTAATTAAAAATTAAGAGGTCAGAAAAATATAAGATAGTCTTATCGTTGTATACAATTTTAATAGGAAAGTTGTAGATTGTTGCACAAGACTGAGTACTGTTTCTTCGCTTCAATCTACTTTTATCTACTTAACATGCTCCACTAAGACCTTATAGGAACGAAAAACTTGATTGAAAAAAATTTTATTAACTTACTTGTCGATAATACGCGTCGTTGAAAGAAGATTCACGTTAATAAATGCTAAACACTTTTCGAACGTTCTTCTTCTTAAAGTGTAGACGTATCCTCGCGACTACAATCTTATATCTTACTCTCAAAACTTATTAATTTACCAACTACCTATACTTACAAAATCAAGTTTTTTTTTGTCGTCAATATGAAACAAAGTAGATCTTTTTCGATTAGTAGCAGAGTAGCAGAGTAGTTGTAGCCTAATTGTGTTGAGTGAAAAAAACGTATTGCCATCGCATCATGATTTTAATATTAGAATATCATTACTTAGTGACTACGATTATATTCGAATCTCCAAACTCGCACGAAAACAAGTTCACACATCCGATCACTTTTCCCAAAATTCTTTTCATTACGTTTAAGTGAAAAATATCGCTGCCAAAAGGAATAAAATTATCGAGATCATTATTTTTTAAATGTATAATTTTTGTGCCGAACCGATAAAACATTTTTTGTTTTTTAAACCTTTACTCTACACATATAATATTTACACACGCGCAATTAAGATATACAACGTTTGTCTCTTAATTGTAAATTGTTGTTTTTTCGATTCGGCGCGTATTCTACGAGAAAGAGATACTGTGTTCTTTTACAAAATATCTATTCTACGATATATATAAAATACACTTTATCAAAACGAATAAGACACACAAATCCATAAGGCGGGGGGACTGCTTTCCAAGAAACGTCGATGAATAGTCCACTATATTATGTATAAAAAAGACAATAAATATTGTACAGAAGTATATGGAAAAACCACTGGGAGTAGAGAACGGTCCTGCGAAGACATTCTCGGGAGACATTCTGCATATTCACAAAATATGTTTCGTTCTTACCATGTGGGGGAAGAGAGAATGAGTCCGCGATAACGATCACACTGACATGTAGAATAGACACAAAAAGTGCGTGTTTATATGTGCAACGGTGCTCCGAATTAATGCGAATACAATCATTTGCCACAATCAAGCAATTAAAGCCAAGACGACAACAACACCGATATAATGGACGACAATATTTTTATAAATGGGCACTTCTGTTTCTGAAGCAGGGATATGGAAGAATGCCGAACGTGAAAGAAGACAGAAAAAGATAGCAGAATATAAGTTTCCAGTCTGTTCGTCGAAGACTACACTTTGTTTTTGATAAATAGATATTTCTTCCTCGCATTTAAAACATTTGCATGTAAATATTTTATACAAAACAGTATTGCATATTTCCTAAATTATAGTTCTGATTACAATTAAGAAATTATCACACGTGGATATAAATTATCCAATTTTTATACCAAGAATTAAAAGCTGGAATAATCAAATACATGATGCACCGATTTTTAAATACGCAATAAATCTGTTTTATTTTATAATTATACGTCATTTTTATAGTTTATGATATTAAAACGAGAAATTAACTGCGATTATGAAAAAGACGATAAATAATCTATAAATTACAAATTGAGAGAAATCGAAAAGGTATGAGAAAAATATACGTGACTGTCATTTAAACAATCTAAATTATGGAAACATTGATAATTTTTAATTATATTATGTTTGAATATATAATAATTGATTTAAAGCTGTGTAGATAGATCTTAGCGCACACACACACACACATACATAAGGAAAAGTAAATTAACAGGGAGATTATTCTTTGTCTACGTAATTATTTTAATGGCGTCTGTTTTTGTTATACAATTTGGAATGTTTATTTAATTTAAATATTTTCCAAAATTGATATCGCTTTTCTTTTATACACGATTTGTTAACAACAAAGAATAAACCCAGATTAGGGTGAAAAATGAGAAGACAATAAGCTAGCATGTACATTAACAAACGACGCAATGAGTTGCGAGTTGTGTGAGCATATAATATTAAAATATAAAATAACTTTTTTTTCTACAATAGAATTCACGAATATTTCGAGAAAAAGGTGTAAATTCGCGGTTTATTTCATCTTTTCACTTCACCAAACAGTTTTCCACACAATTTTTTTTAAAGACGACATTTGAAATATCTTTTATACCACTAAGAAGAGCATAATTCTTGTAGCGTGAAAATAATTTTTTATTTCCTTTTTGGTAGTAGAAAGATTAACAAATAAACTCATCCATCGCACTTCGCACAACTTACAGCTCACAGCTTCTCGTTTAGTCAACGTGCACACGGCCTATAGAGGGGCAGAATGTAGAGAATTGAAAACCGATAAATTAGAGATAGGAATATCAAAACTTAACAGGATTAGCAGATGGTAGAAAGAGAGAGATAGATAGAGGTGAAAAGAAAGCAAGAAAAATTGAGAGAGAGAGAGAGAGAGAGAGAAGAGAGAAAGAGATAGAGAGAGAAGAGAGAGAGAAGTAAGAGTGTATGTATCAGGAATCTCGCAGTTCCGCTTGCAGAATTGGTCGCCACAGGTGAAGTCCACTACTTACGAGCTTCCTTCGGAACTAGAGATTGAGTTGAGACTTCCGGCGGTATCGCTGGCTGCCGATCCTGCCTGTTTGCTGTCAAAGCGCTGGTAGACCGGCAGAATTTCCTCGGATCGTAGTATGCTGCTCGGCGTGCTGTTGCGCTTCCGGTTCGCGAAGCCGGCACCGCGCGCCACGGCACCGGCGCTTCCACCGCCGTAGACCATCCCGCCACACTCTGCGTTGTAAACCAAACAAGAAATATCGCTAAACTATTGTTGTTTTTTGTTTGTTTTTTGCACTAAAACCGCTTGCGTGCCAGGGTAAAGCTGCAGCAGCTCGCCTCATCCGGATCGTCCAACGTCCGCCGAAATGCCTGATCTTTTATAATATTTAATTGCGTCTCCGTGAGCGATGAAATCTCGCAGAACAACGAACGATTTTTCAGCACATACGACACATTTCGTCGGCTAATCTCTTTCTCTCTCTTCCTCTCTGATTCTTCCGCCCTTAAGTTAAACTTCTTCCCTCACACACTTTCTCGCTTTTTTGCCGCTCGATCTCTCTCTGCTTGTTTCTTAAAATCAATTTTTATTAGTAATAAGAGCTGGAAGGAGATTGTGTATGTGTTTGTGATTCAAGAAAACAATGAAAATTGTGTACATGTGTGGGGAAAGGGAATATCGTGGTGAGATTTGAAGTGTCGTGATACTTGGTGTGACAGGAGATAAATATTTCGCGGGCACTTGCATTTGACACCAAAAACAGATATCTAATCTCAGTATTGTCCTGTGTGAAACATTAAAATTATATTTTGAGACCCACATCGTATCGCAAATAATAAAACTGTGACGTTTTATGCGTGAATATTGTGATAGAGTATTGTTTTTGGTATAAGTTTTTCTGAGATTGCTAATAAACACAGACGATACACGACGAGACAAGCTAGTTGTATCATTGATGGTTCAATAAAAGTGTGTCCTGCTATGTAAAACAGAGCGCGAAAGCACAAATAAAAAACAGGATTTCGGTGATCACGAAAATTTCTATATTCTATTAATCCACGCGGGCTGTCGAGAAAATATATAAATTACATAAAAACAAAATCATTAATTGTAACTACATTAAAAACTTGTAATTAATAATACGTTCTTTATAGGCTAATTTTACACGTAAATTTTAATTAGCCGCAAGTCTAGAAGAGCCACTCAATATATGTACATCTACCACTAGATTATTTATATATATTCCCGGACGTTTCTTAGGTACACAGTTGATTATAAATATAACAAATGTTACGCACGCAATCCATAATCCTCTGCGAAGGTCACAAAGTGTTTTCATAATGCAAGGAGATTCGTATAAAATTATCAAGTCGGATAGTACGTAAGGATTGTCCGGCAATAATGTAAATATTTGATGGCACATCCAACGGAGATTCGTAATCAATAATCGCAGAAATATGTATTGTAACATAGATATGTATATATATATATATATATATATATATATATATAATATATATATATATATATATATATATATATATATATATATATATATA
>QVNV01002469.1:0-20811 GCA_014825455.1 Pseudomyrmex pallidus
AAAGGAACACAACAGGATGTTTTGTTCAAACAAAAGTGTGCTCGAATAAAATGAACGAAACATGGACGTAATCAGGGAACATTTACTCGTACCAGCAAAATATATGATACTGACAGATGGAAGAATTAGTCTGACAGTTCACAGGAATTGGCTTGCTCGATTATTAATAATCGGTCCGGTTGCATTTATCAATCACGATCGGCTGTCCAGCGATGAAATCGCGGCGCAACCCACTCTTGATGAATTGGGCTGCGAGTGGCTCAGAGTTTATGCAAAAGTACTTTTGTAATTTTTTATTCCTCATGCTAAATATATATCAGAGAGATAATTAACTCTCTCACACATTTGCACATAATTTATTTCATTATTATTATATGGTGTAGGTATATGTAAAGCAGCACAAACATGCGATTCCACTACCGAGAGGAAGACCTCCTAGTAGCGTTAAGAATCAGGCGGAATTAATGTTTTCGCAGTTACTGCATTATGTAGCTGAAACTAATTATCGAAACCTATGGAAAGAATCGTACAAAAAATATTATAGTATGTATATTTTGATATATTTTGTTTCTTTAGGTTCGCGCGTATATGAAGGATTAGAAAGAAATAATCCTTCACTGTTTTGTTACTCAATAATTTATACAGTATTTTTGTAGATCCCTGGAATTTTGTTGAACAACGAGAACAATCTAATATTACTGCTAATGTGAGCGATACTGCCATTATGCACGAAGTAATAAATAGAATGTATAGCTGTACTTTGATACAAGTGCAACATGGTACCGTTTTATCAGTCTCAAATGGAGCATTGTCCGAGACACATTGCAATTTAGTCCCAATTCATTTTGTTGTAGAAACAACATCTGCTTTTATAATGTTTTATGAGCAAACTGCCAATTATTCTCTTCGCGAGTGAGTATAAATGCGATGTATTTTATTGCGAACACATACGTGTAAAAAGAAAATGCATATAGATATTGTTTAATTGCAGATGCGTAATGTACAGTCCAGCTGCTCTTAATACCAGTCACGGAAAGGCATTGTTTATAGTTTATCAATTGCTGAGATTATCCAGAGATTTGCACGATCTCGGTCTTGCGTTAGGCGAAATTACGCTCAGTGATATATTAGTCACAGAAAATTTTACTATTCAGGTCTTGCTTATGAAAAAATAAATAGTAGAGAGTATTTTATACATAAAGGAAGAAAAATGGAATTTAACATAGGCCAATTTGTTTTTAGGTATTGCCAAAATTAAGCGATAATATTTATCTAAAGCCTGAATATGAGTGTAGCAAAGAGAAAAGTCCAACTAACGACGTTACTTGCATCGATAAAACAAAAAGCACATCTCGGTTGAATAACAAAGATTTTGGTTTAAATGGAAGTATTGAGAAATTATGCGAGATGTGGGTTTACAATTGTATTAGCAATTTCGATTACTTAACTGCGCTGAATAATTTAGCCGGTAGAAGATACGGCGATCCCAGTTGTCATCACGTTATGCCTTGGGTAACAGATTTTACATCGAGAAATGGTGGAAACTGGAGAGATCTAACAAAATCGAAATTTCGTTTGAATAAAGGAGACAGACAATTGGATCTGACGTTTGATTCGCAGTCAACTGAGGTATAAATCCATCTCTCTGTGTGTTATTTAGGTTGGACATCACGTCTCGGATGTTTTATCGGAAATTACATATTACGTGTATCTTTCACGTCGATATAATAAATCTGTGCTCTGTAAACACGTACGACCTTTATGGGTGCCTGGAGAATATCCAGCTTCGATTCAGAGATTATACGATTGGAGTCCTGACGAGTGTATACCACAGTTTTTTACTGATCCTAATGTATTTAAGGTAAAATATACATTTGTAAAAGTTTTTGATGTTTTTTAAAAGAAATATATATATATATATACATATATAAATACTTATATACTCAACAGTCCATCCACGAAGATTTGCCAGATTTAGAAATTCCAGCGTGGGCAACCTCTCCGGAGGATTTTATTGAAAAACATAGAGAAGCGTTGGAAAGTTTTCATGTTTCGGAGAGATTACATCACTGGATAGATCTGACCTTTGGTTACAAGTATACAAACTTCATATTATTTAATGAATTATTATAGCTTTGAAATACATATATTATATATTTTCTTTTTCTAAACTAGATTGTCCGGTTCCGCTGCGGTAAAATCGAAAAATGTTTGTCTACAGTTAGTTGACAATCACACTGACTTGACTCATTCTGGAGTTGTACAACTTTTTACGCAACCGCATCCACAAAAAATAATCCCATCTCCATATTGGGGTAAAGTGCCACCTCGTCTACGATCCGTTAACAAAGCTAGTAAGATTTTTTTGTTATCGAGAACTACATATTTTCTGAATAAGTTACTTGACGTATTTGTTACTTGACATATTTGTAGAGAATGACCAAGTGATTAGAATAAGCGACGATGAAGATCACAGTTCTGGCGTCGAGGAAGAAGAATTGCAGCCGGTGACGGCAGCTACAGCATCGAGGTCGTCACCTCTCGTATTGAGTCGCTTGTTGAGTCGTTCCAGAGGTTCTTTGCTTTCAGAAGATACTGTTAAAACGGATAAGTCCGTTAATCAACCTATCGTTCTTCCAAAAGATTTCAATCCCGTTGCGGCGATCGTGCAAGTGGAAACTATGCACGCTTTCATGAACAAAGTCAATCATCGAGTTTACAAACCTTCATTAGCGTCGCACGATTTGTCCACCAATTACAAACAAATCGTAGCTAGTGGACGTATCAAAGAACAACAAATCCTTGGTTGTTTAATAGTAGAGATATTTCTAGCTGGCAAGTTTCGCGCTACATGGAATGTTGAAAGAATGTCGTTCGCGCAAAGACTCGTTACGTGTTTAAATACCTTGAAAACATCGGCGGATCATTTACCGAAATGTATACGAAACATTGTGACTTTGTTACTACAGACGGATATTGTACCAAAGAGTTACAACATCAATGACATTTCAATGGTAATTGCAATGTTTCCTATTACTCATATTTCATTGAAGCGAATCGTATACAAACGCCTGATAATATAAAGTATATTTTATATTTACAGGCAAATGAGATACCATTTCGTTATCCAACGATAACGTACATGGGTCTTCCACCACCATCCGCGCATCAGTTTCTTCAACCGATATTATCTGGCAGTTTATTTCCGTTCTCCAAATATTATCGATACTTATATAACATTGTGGAAATGTTGCAAGAATATAACGGCTTGATACGGGAGTTGAATTCTATCATGAAGACTGAGGATGATGTGGATTTTGTAATTAAAACAAAAACCAAGTATCTGTGTAAAATCAGTGAATGTAAAGTAAAAGCGATCGCCAGAGAACTGGAACGACTGCTACCTTACACCGGCGGAGCTAAAGAAGCTACTTTGCAATTAATAGTTCCTCACATAGTACAAATTATGGAAGAACCTTATAGCGCGGTATTGGCGGTATGGCATCTCTTTGATCCTATCGCAAAGTAAGTTTTCTACTCTCAGACATATATATATATATATATAAAACACATTATCTCTTTTCTATTTTATGTTGCAGAACATTGGGACCAAAAGATACGGCCGATACGTTTCTCTCGTCTATTATAAAACTGTACGAGAATGGTTCTATTATGGATACCGCATTGTATACTGATATATTAAGTGCGGGAATACTGGCCAAGTTTCGAACTACCCGATTGTATCACAGAACTTTTCTACTGAAATTGATGGTCAGGCTAGGGTTACGAAGATTTTTAGAGTATTTCGTAAACCCTTTGGTGGAAGCAGTAGGAGGGTACAAAGATTATGTACAGGGTTCGCTCGGTACATGCAGAACTGGGAATCTCAAGTAAGAAAAGACAGAGAATTGTGATGTGTCTAAAAGAAAGAAAGAGAAAGTGCGCGTACATATAAAACATTTTATCAAATTATTATGTAATTTCTAATCTCTTTCTCTCACACAAAGTTTTTGCATGTGACGCTAATATTTTTATTTTATTTGCAAATATTTGATAAAGAAGCTGCGATTTAAGTGGACCGTGCAGTGATGGAGAAGGTATTTTATCTCCGTTGGATGAAGATTCATTTGCGGACACAGAACACAACGTTGCTTCATTTTCTGAACCAACGACCAACGAGCGTACATCTGATATGACGACGGATAATAATGTGGAAGGTAATTGATATATTGTTTCTCGAATAAACAGTTGATAGAGTCCAATAAGAGAGTGGTCTCTGACTTGAATATTAAATGTTTATTGAACGTATTACAGAAGTATTCACTATGGAAACTGAAGATAATTCATGTATTTCTTTAAATAATACCTGTACGCCATATGATATCGAATTACCGATAGATCTTAACATCAACGACGAGTTGATTGACGATGGAAACAAACATTCGCCTAGTGATTCGGCGAAATCGCCAACAATTCCAATACCAAAACAATCGAGTACAGTCAGCGGAGCTAAATCAGTAACAGAGTTTAGTAGCATCGGTTGTAACGTCGGTAGTAAAACGTCCAGTGAGGATTTTGCTTACATTGGTGTGTACACCGCGAATATTCAAGCTGGTAGTAATCTTTCTGAAAATACATGTTCTGCAGAAACGAAAGAAGACGATTCTGCTACGGGCGAGCTTGATCACGCGTACGATGTTATGAAATATGAAGAGGATCAATTGGATCCTATCTATCGAAGATCTGTTCCGAGCGAATGCACCATTTCTGAGATGAGTGCGCAATCTGTTATTTGGCTGTCTCACAGACTCGGTCCGGTGCTCACAGCGCGACACTTGTCGCGAAATCTTTTACGAATGCTCACGCTGTGTTACGCTGGGAAAGAAAATTTAACACCAATCGATAAGAATAATTTTGCATCTTTTGAAGATATTACGAAACCGATATTAGCTGGTGATCAAAACGCCGTAAAAGTTTTAGAATGTCTCACCACTATTGCCGGTATGTGTGTAAAAAACAGTTTTGCGCGGATAAGAAACAAAAATAATTTCTTTTTGATTATTTTATTTAGGATTATATGGGGAACAGATTATACTGCTACAATATTTCGCACATATGGTCGAATTGTTGGCATTGTGCAAGAGAAAGCTAACGCAGAATTTAGAAGGAGGTCTAGTCTCGTGTCTGGCTTTATTGAATCACATCACAGCGTATCTTAGCGATTCTACCGTGATGGATGTACTTCATGTAACGTATACATCATATTATTCAAATTATTCATTACACGCATCAATGTAAGAGAAACAGTCTCGTTTTTCTGTTTATAGGAGCCGATAGTCAAATCTATATTGCATCCCACAGTACGCATATTGTCAACCGCGAGATTTACATTTCCAAACGGAGCTCTCGCGCGCATTGCCTTGGCTGAAAAATGCTTGGAAGCGATGTTCAATCTTGGCTCACGACTGGGCAGTGTAATTACGAAAAATCATCTAATAGTGCCAATTCAACGGTTTTTTCTTGCCTTTGACAAGGTTTTCAGTAAAAATTCAAGTACCGAAGGTCCGTCGGATAAATTTGAACAAAAAACAACTTGCGATCATTTTGCACGGTAATAAATAAGTATCGTAATTTAATTCAGTTTGATACATTGTATGATGTACTGACACACACCGATTTATATGCAAAGAGTGAGAGAAAGAGAAAGATTTATATATATTATTTTTTACAGGATGAAAGCTGAATGCTCTGATAACAATGGAATCTATGTATGGAATAAACTTGATACAGATGTTGCAGATTCGTACTCTCCTCCGGTTTTAGAAAATAGTAACATGCCCGATTCGCAAAAAAATAAAGTAAGATTAAATATAGATTTAAATTTTTTTTTATTTCTAATAACGCAAGCGTTAATCGTCTCTACTTTACGTACAGGCGTTCGAAGAATTACAAGCTGTGTTCACCGCCGAGTTTGCTCACAAAGCATATATGCTTTTTTATAGATGTGTTGACAATGAGGTGATGGAACAAATACTGAAAAATCACGAGCACATACAGCAACTGTGTCGTAATTACGAGCAAGAAAGAGATACAATCTCGCTGAATACGGGTACGTATCGAGAAAACAATGTTTGTTTATTCTGACTTTTCTCTTTTTGATTAAAAATGATGAGATGTATATGTGTTAAAGATAATGTGGAAAAGTACAACGCATTGGATCGCGAGGAAACTGTAGACTCAGTTGACAAAGGTGTTTGTAGTTTTGGAAATATCTCTGTGATAGGAAATAGATTCGAAATACAAACAGATGACTCTAGATCTCAGTCGGTGGCGACAGAAACTAGCGGAAATCGCACCGAAGCTTCGGCAACTGCTGGCAGGCAGTTACGCGGTAATTGGTTGGCCTATTGGGAGCATGAGATCGGAAGACCGGAAAAAGATACTGTACTCGATATAAAGCAAATAAAGCTCCAAACTTTCAGTGGCCATGCCAACAGTATAAGATGTCTTTACGTATTGGACAATGAAAACAGCTTTATAAGCGGTGGTAGAGACAAAACTGTGAAATTGTGGAGTCTACGAAGCCAGGTGTGATACATGTTGTTCAATTTTCATCAAGATTTCATATCTCATTAATATGAATGTCATTAATTTTATCGTTAATTGATCAGGGTGATGGAAGTACAGTTTCATCGTGTCAATACACGTATACCGGACACAAAAAATCGATTCTTTCGCTTACATTCCTAGAGTCTTTACGATACGCGGTAACATGCGATGGTACCGTTCATTGTTGGGATCCTTTCATGGGTTCGCTTCTCGGTTGTCCGGAGAGCAGTCGTCCTGCTCCTGTAAACACATTAGCTCCGAGTCCTTCCCCGTCTACAACTCTTCTCGTTGGGACAACAGATATTACCGTTCGAGTTATTGACTGTCGAACATTCCAATACGTTAATGAAATGAAAGTAAGCATGCAACGAGATATATTACCCTCGGTTTAATTTGTTACATATTTAGAATGCTGTCGATTTACTTACCTGCTTTATATTCGTGATCACAGGTTTCTATGAACCCAACTGGCTTGATTAGATGTATCGCAGTGTCGCGTAGCGGTAACTGGGTTGTTTTGGGACAAGCATCAGGCTTCTTGACGATACTAGACACTCGTACCGGTCTGATTATCGCCTCTTGGAAAGGACATGAGTGCGAGGTGAGTGATATTCTTTTACAATATAAACAATTTGTCTTATATATAAATTATAGACAGAAATATTTTTATATATGTATCTTTGGCTTGTGATTATATGTTAGTTTTAAACGTGTTACAGATACTGCAGTTGGAAGTCATAAATGAAACTACTATAGTTAGTTCATCGTTAGACCAAACTATTGCTGTGTGGAGTGCAATAGATGGAAAACTAAAATTTCACATCAAGTGAGAAGAAATTTATATTTGAAAAACATGATTAGTTGTTTTCAAAATTTATCGTATGTCGAGAACAACCTTGTCAATGTTACGAATTATTTTTCAGGGGTGCTACAGAACCTGTTCATTGCATGGCAACGTATGAACAAGAATTAGTCATAGGTACAACAGCGAATCGGATTGGCGTGTACACTGCTGTAGATGTGGCTGCTTCATTCTCTTCATCCAAGTTGAAGTCTGATGCTTTCAAAGGTGTTCTTACCGCTATGGCTGTCCTTCCTCTTAATCGACTGCTATTGTTAGGCGCTGACAGTGGTGGAATAACATTGATGTGTTGAGAAAAAAGAGCGTTTCAGGTATTATTTATATTAAATATGTGTAAACAAGTGAATAATTTATATACAGGAAAATAATATAAATTATAACGTTTAATTTACAATATAGAGTTAATTTTACCGAACATGTTGAAAAACACAATTTTTTATACACAAATGTCTGTTCTCATCGCGATTACTTTTAAAGCGAGTTCAGGAGACATTTTGTGCACTTTAATGTCTGCTAAAATTTCTGATACTGTATTTTCATTATTATCCTTTAATGCTTCTTGAAGCAACATGGCTGAACCTACTAGCACATTTAAAAGTATACACGCTTCCTTGATTCTGAAACATTCAGATGTAATTAAATCGATGAATTTTTTTTTATCGATTAAAATACATAAATAAATAATAACAGACTTACAACGGGAAGTGTGATTCTGGTTTGTCGATATAGAGGCCAAATAACGGAAATAGATTCCGCAAAATATCATACTGCAATTGCTCGGCTCCACCGCTATTGAAATGGTTAACTAATACAACTTCCTCGAAAAGAAACTAAAAAGAAATACGAGTTTCAATAAGAATTTCTTGATAATATTAAGAGAGATAACGTGTTTTTATGCAATTCACGTACTTGATCAAAGTGAGCAGCCAAAGTTTTGCAAGCTCGAATAAATAACGGTAAAGCAAGAGCATTGTGCATAATATGAAGACGCGCGGCTAATTCTTGGAACATGGGACAACCGCTTGGTGTTATTGACAATGAAGCAACTTCTTTCGAAGACTGCATTGCAAACCATCTTCAAATATATAATGGAAAATATTTAATTAGTAATAAATGATAAATCGAGACGATACATATATAATATAATAAAAACTCATACTTATCAGTTCTATAAGCTCTGCTTTTTGCCTTTACATCTAATGCTACCGCGTCACTGATTTCGTTAATCAGTTCCTTTTCTAATCGTTGCAATAGAGCTACAGCTTCATCAAATACAGTGCCTTCTACTTCTCCAATACTTTCAGTAACATCATTACCTCTGTCAGTAGCGTTCTCTACAGCTTCAAACTGCTTCTTGAAAAACTGCAGCTGTAGAAAGTGCTACGCAAATCGTAATGGATATATAGTTTTTTTTTTCAAATTGTAGTTTTTTGTCGTTATAACAAAAAAAATATACATACAACTGTCACACCCCATTCTTCCAAAACCGTTGCAACATAATGTAGCGAGTTAAGAATATGTGGCATGAGTGAAGTTAACGGATCGTCATGATTTTCGTGTAACAATTGTAACAATCTTACTCTCCAATCGTCAATTAATTCTAATTGCAACTCCAGAAACTGTAATCTGTATTAACTCATCATATCTATATCCCAATAACTAATTATCTCACATATTTCACTCGTATTTACCTATGTCCGGGTTGAGGCAAGTGTTTATATCTATCAGAAATTGTAGTGAGTAGTGTGAGAAAAGCGTTTGCACATTCGGTAACTTTCATGTCATCTATATCAGGACCTGCCAATTTTTCCCAAGCTGTGTTTGAGCTTAATATTGCATCCATTTTTTCAGTTGCATCTAAACAAGAGAAAATAATTCTTCTTAAAGTAAAATCTTTCTTGAATGAAAAGATTTTTGAGAGTTCTGTTTTATATTCACATTTCTTTTCCATATTAATCCATTTTACAAAAATGTGGGCTTGTGTAAGGACAAAAACCGTAGCTGGTTGACTCTGAGGATACAACAAGGTTTCTCGCAGTTCCCTTTCAAATCCTAATGCTTCATCTATTAAGTGAGCGAATGAAATGTCGTCATACTGCACTATAGGTAATTCGGAATGAAGTTTTTCAACAGCCAACTGAACGAGAGCACGCATAAATTCGATCTATTGCGATTCATACACAATTAATGTATAATGTCAGCAAAATAGTGTTGTATGTCTATAATTCACTTGGTATATCAAACCTTTGTATCTAAGTGTTTCAAATTTATAGAATCCGCTACAGGTTGAATGTTCTTTTGGACCCACTGAATGTGATCTTTGATCCATGTTAATATTTGAGTAAAAAACCATTCTGGTTTATCTTGACGATTTGTCAACTTAGCTCCTGTAAAATGATAAATAAATCTTTGTCGAAGAGGACGTACTAAAAGGGCAATTGGCAAACTAACTGGTGCAAAGTCTGTTAAAAGAACCGATGTTACCACAGGTTTTGCCATATCTTCTCTGAATAGACATAATTAAAGACAATAATATAATATGATCACATAAAGTGCAATTTCTTTTAATAAGTAACAAAATGATCAATAGTTGTCAATAGTATAAGGATACGGTAGTTGCAGGTGAAAAAGATATTCTGTAAGTATCTTAAATCTTATCATTGATTCTGGTAAAGGTGCATTTATCGCGGCAGTATTGCTTCCACAGAATGGCCATTTTAATGTTTTCAATAATTCATTGTATTCCCTGTAAATTGCTTGATTAAAATATCAATTAAAATATCAATTTAAACATAAGAAACGAGAAACAGTATACTTTGATAAGTTTTCCTTGAGTAGATTGTGCCAAAAATGCAGAGTTTCGTGAATGTAATTGACCAGATGATGACACACAGATGTTTGCAATTGACAAGTAATGTCTGTCAAATTTGTGTATAAAATTATCATAGATTCATCATTACCAGATGACAGGCACATCTCCATTTCGTTGCTAAATAAATACAAATGTTGTATATATGTAATATATACTACAAATCTTTTGACATTACCTGATATTCTCTATATGTTTGATGAAGTACACATAGGACAATGATTTGTCCAATTGACCTATCTTGTCAATGATTTCCTGCAGTTGTAAATTTTTCTCATTCTCACTAAACGTTTCCTCAAACTTTTTTTCAAGATCAGCAGCAGTGTCACGCAACTGTTCAATTTCATTGTTGATCTGTTCCACATTTTCAACAAATGCTTTTACTTTGGAAGGAGTAGTAGTAGATGTCAACGATAACTATAAACAATGCATAAGTGCACTAATATATTTGTGGTACGCGTACGATTGTTTTTACCAAAATAAAAAATATACAAACTGATTTTTCAATCTCATCCTTTTCCAATTGGAGATGTTGATGGAAATTGTAGATTTCTTCGAGATTTTTTAAATTTGATCCAAATTGTGCATTGAATTTTTGTATGACTTTTTGTTTTATATCCATTTTATGTGTTTGCAAACATTTAAATGTCTTGTATCTTTAATACATTTAACTTTTCTCACGTTGATTCTTTCACCTCTCTAACCCTGTGACACACACTGTATCTGTATCAATCTGTATTACATGCAGTAGGTCAAGCAAATAGCTGTCATTTTTCCATTTTCTACAGAAGGTATATTGCAGACAGCGACATGTAGTTCGATAACGTTTTCGTCACGCGTAATTCAAAGATGCATATTATATTAAACGCCGGAAGTTTACGGAGCAATTTGTATTTTCTTTATTCAGCATGGTAATAAGATAATATAATGAATCTCGAATAATTTTTTGTTGCATAACTTTGAGATATATAAGGAACTTATTTTTCGAACAATAACGAAAAGTATCACAATGCTTCTCGCAACGTTCTTCATATTTTCGTTCCTAAGTAATTTTGTTTTTTTATATCTGGTTTCAATGTTGTAATAAACAAATACGAAAACTTTTATACGATACTTTTCGACTATATAAGTTAGAGATAAATTATCCATAAATTTTTATTAGTATATTTGCTTGTTTTTGTTTTTTAGATGTTCCATTTAATACAGCTGATCTTCCGGCTCGTCGGCCGTCGATTCAGGACCTTCATCCCGAGAAAGATCTTTTAGAAATATTTTTGAATCCTACAATCGTTTCAACCGATCATGCCACGATTGGCAATATTCTAGATTTAGATTTCAAAGCAGAGAACTTAAATTACGAGCTTTATACTAAGGATAACACAGAACAACCTGTTCTTTTACGGGTGGGCTATACTGCCCAGCTGAAGGATTCACCGTTTAATTCTACATGGCCAACCAAGATTCTTATTCACGGATGGACAGATAACGGAAATACTTTTTGGCTGAACGACGTTCGACGAAATTATCTCAGTGTTGGAGATTATAACGTAATTTGTATAAATTGGTTCGCTGGCTCAAACAAGGAATATTTAACATCCGTCAGACTTACACGTCAGGTAAACCCTTTGGAATCTTTTAATTAAAAGAATAATTTAAGTAATAACAAATTCAATGTAAAGACCCTTACAAAATTTTATTTTCTCTCAAGGTTTTTTTGTCAAAATTCTTTTTCAGGTAGGAGAACACGTGGCTGAGTTTATAGATTTTCTCACATCGGAGACCGAACTCTCCTTCGATAATATCCATGTTTTGGGACACAGTCTGGGTGCCCATATAGCCGGATATGTCGGCAATTATGTGTCGAAGAAGCTCGGTCGAATTACCGGACTCGATCCGGCCAGGCCAGCGTACGAAACACCCTATCTGAAAGATACAGAAGAACGCTTAGATTCCACAGACGCTAATTTTGTGGATATTATTCATACCTGTGCCGGTAGCTTAGGCTTCCTCAGACCTATTGGCCACGCAGATTTCTATCCGAATGGCGGAACATTTAGGCAACCTGGATGTCCAATTTTTTCATCTCGTACAGTATACTTTTAGATCTGTTTTATTCAAGTTCTCTACAAGCTGAAGTAATGGAAATGACCCAGTTGGTATTTTCAGAGTATTGCAGTCACGGTAGATCACATCAATTTTTTGCCGAGTCGATCGTGCATCCTAATGGATTTATCGCAGTGGAGTGCGCCACTTGGATGGACTTTCAACTAGGTAAATGCAATAATTCCAGTACCGCTGTTATGGGTGAATTTATTAGTCCTGATGAACGAGGTATCTTTTATCTGGAAACCAACGCACAACCGCCGTTCGGGAAAAACGAGATACGATAAAAGTAATGAACATTTTTATGCAATAATATTTCACACGCTTATTTATGACACAGATACATGTATTATTAGTGATATATATATATATACCACAGAGAAACGTACAAAACCGTAGAAAGTATCTTATTCATTACAAATAATATATTGCAATATAAAATAAGGTCGTAATAAAAATTTACACAGATATATGTAAGACAAATTGCATGCAAAAGTAATAAAATATCGCTTCAATTTTATTGTTTAAGCCATTTTAGCAAGCGTTGTCTCTCCATCAAACGGTTTCTCGATTTCCCCTCCGAATTGTGCGCGATATTTTCGGCGAACTATATCCCAGTCGACGACATTGTCTATCCTCAGAATATTTCGAAAAGACATTTGACTGTTACCCGGGCTTGATTGAAGAAGTGAAAAGTTAATATCGTCCTTTGCTCGCTGTAATGAAAGTGTTTGTTTAAAAAACAAAATTAATAATGAAAAGATCGAAACATTACATAATTAAATTATAAAAATTTACGCACAGTAAGTGAGTACTTTCGGAAGTTGTTTTGATGCACATCAGGTTCCACGTATCCATGTGATTTGCCAATTTTTCGTCGTACAATTATACAAGCAGTTTTAAAAGACTTCAACAATGTAGTGATGAGATTTAGCGGCGACGGAGCAGTTTTTGTTCTTTCAGAAAAAAAAATCATTAATATATTCTTCCTTTTCCCACCATAAATTTTTAATAAAACATTTTATATGCTTACTTTTGCATTTTACGAATTAATTTACTGAGACCGTACTTCCATTCGATATCGCTCTGTGATTGAATATTGTGATACGTGTCGCTCATCATAGCAATTAATAAATTAATCAGTACTATCACGCTGACAAGCATGTATAGAGAGAATGACACCTATTTAAACAAAATCGTTTAAAATCTGAACAGATAAATCTGAACAGTTTTGCATTTGTGTTTCTTACCTTGAAGAAATAAACCGTCCACTTAGGTTGAAGCCCATTTTTTCTCGTAATTGTAAAGTCGTCGGTGTCTTTTTGGCCGAAAATGGCGAAGAAAAGATTCTCAGTGATTTCGATCGGATTAATTTTCACTGTGCAGACAGAAAAATACATCATTAAACACAACAAAGTCTATCTTATATGAAATAATTCTAGCTCTATATATTATTAAAAGTATGTAGCAATTAGATTAAATTTGTTCCTATGCTAATATAGCCGTGTAATATAACTGGGCTGGTGTGTATTTATAAGTAGGCGCTATTTAATTGCAGCCGTAGTTGCGGATTTCAAACTACATCGCTACTAAAACATGATCGTATCATGTTATCTATCCGTCGTCATTCTGCTTGTAAGCAAAAAATTTATATATTTACAATTTTTCGGCAATTTTATTAATTCAGCGAGATTTGTTATCAAACCTAAAACAAAACATGCGATGAACAGCGCTTATCGATTTTTTAATGAATATATAAATACTTAATAATAATAAACGACAAAGGCAAATATGTTCAGATTTGACACGTCGGTGAAAGTTTCCAAACGCATTCAAATGCAGATGCAATGAATGCGGCTTGCAAAGTGAGAACTGCAGTTTGATTCGCTGTGTATGCATCCTGTAAAAAAAAGTGAGAAGCAAAAGAAACTGAAATGGTTACTCTGCAAAATGATGATGTAATACTAAGTATTACAACCCGATATTCGCAGACGAGTTGTTGTTCTTCGCCGTCTTCGGTCAGACGACACACGGAGACTTCAGGAAAAAACTACAAATAAAAATAAAAATTTTTTAATTTTATCTCTAATGTGTGATATTGATTTTACGAATAAAAAGATACATACGTTTTTAAAAATGTAAAACCCAAAGTCTGCAACTTTTTGTAAAAGAACAAAAAAGCTTTTATCGTACACACAAAAAGAGAAAAAATTTCTTTAAACTGAATTTACATAAACTATTTGATTACGTAAACTATTTTTTTACAGGATATACGTTTATGATGTGTGCCAATTGAACTTTTTACAACGTGCGAATGATCGAGGAGTGAATTTTGCGAATAAACGTTCAACTTTAACAAACGTTTCAACAACATATATACATGCTGTTCATCAAGTCTGCGTGTGTATGATGACGATGACGTGAGCTTCGAAGACACGTTTCTATGTACATATAACGTGATATATAACAGTTCGCAGTATCCTATGTAGATACACATCTTACAGACACGCATATCGAACGCGACGGATTCGTTATACAAAAATATCGTGAACAACATGATGTAGGCATAATGATCGGTGCGTGCATCGTTGCGAGAGAGAAAAAGAGAGCTCGCAATTGCGCTCCATATATACATGTCGCATGTAAAAAAGAAAACAAATATTCTAGGTAAGAAGAAAAATTCGTAGTTATATAATAATATCAAACTGACTAACCGTCAAAAGTAACGTGGAATCCCTATGCACACGGGTATTCCCCATGGTAGCCTCTAAAACGTGGTATAGGCAATCGATTAGACTATGGATCACAGGGAATGGGTTCGCTAGCTAACAATAACTGTACAAGCAAGAGACAAGTTCAGACTAGGCGTTTATTTCTTGAAAATACTGACAAGAACCTCCGGGGCGATATGTACAAATAGATTGTGCGATCGAACGCGTTAAAAATGCGGTAAAAAATCCGCAGAAGAACGAGAAAACTTTGACCTCTCTCTTCCACGAGGGTTACAGAATATTGTCGTCGGTTTATCTTCATATTCTTTCTGTCGTTCAAGCTCCGAGTAGTGCTGATTTCTCGGCACTGCTTGATCCTTCCAAGGCCGCCATCGGATTCGACTCCGTCGATTCTTTGCTCTCTTCTACCGGCTTCTCGATCTCCTCGCCGTAAAGATCTCTGTACTTGCGTCTGACGACTTCCCAATCGACGACATTGTCGATCTTGACGGTGTTGGTGAAGGACAGCTGGCTGCCAAGTGGACTTATGGGGACAACCGATAAGGCCACACTATCCTTGTGCTCGACCTGCGTGTTCTTTCTCACCTTGGACAGCCATTTAGCACCCATCCTCGAACGGGGAGACAGGCGAGTTGCGCCCATGAGATGCATCAGAGAAGGCCGTTGCTTCTTCTTGGCAAAGCGTTTTTTGCAGAGCTTGCAGAAATATGTGATCCATGTGGTCAGCAAATTAAGCGGCGACGGCGTCGTGGTGGTTCTAGCGTGTCAAAAAACGATTAATGCAACGTAATATATCATCATTTAATAACGATAATAATACCAATACATGTAATATATATAATATGAAAAAATATGTGTGTGATAAATTGTTGAGCATTGTTTTATTTTGTTTTCAGATTTCATGTTTCCTTACCTTACCATGTTTCGGACTAGCTTACTGAGTCCATACTTCCATTCGATATCCGATTGGGCCTGTATCCGTTGATAGGTATCGCTCATCATGGCGATCAGAAGATTAATAAGCACCACCACCGACACCAGCATGTAAATACCGAAGGCAAGTTTGAAGAGAACAGTTGTCCACTCGGGCTGGATGGAGTTTTCTCTCGTCGATATCCTGAAGTCTCCGTGTGTCGTTTGACCGAAGATGGCGAAGAACAACAACTCGACCGCGAATATTGGATTCATTTTGACTGCAAATACGTGTTAACGATGTGTCTCGTGAAGTGTTTCATGAATGTGAACGTGACTGTGCCTTATGCTTTATGCAAAATTCTCTGCCCAGACACATGCTAACGTTGCTACTACCAAACGTCACAAAAAACAGACTCCTTCAAGCCATACAACATATGCTGCAACTCGCACGCGAATCGTTTTCGGTTTTTTCGCGGAAAAAATCCAAGCGCGTCTAAAAAAAACGCACTTTGTCTACCGCGACTGGTTCTAAGCGTATGAGACGTAAAATGGACTAGAAGACTGCGTGGTTTGTACGTGCAATTATTCCATAACATTGCAAATATCTTTTGAGATATTTCATTTTATTATAAAAACGTTTTTGTTTAAATTATTTAAAATCGTAATGACCGCCTAATAAACATTAATTAAAATCAACAGCCGAGACTTAATTCTAAAATGGTTTTTCTATCTACATTTTTCTACACAAAAAATCTGTGGATTTAGAATCAAGTCTTATCCGATTTCAATTAACGTTTAAGGTGTGTGATAGTTTTGTCTAGCGAAAAATAACTTTTTTTTTTTTAACCACGCGAATTGACTGAGATTCTGCATCCTACGAGTGGAAACACACTATGAGATCGTGAATAAACGATCCAATCAAAGCATCGAGCAAACAAATGTGACGCGAGTTCACGGTGAATTCACAGGCAACATCCGATTTTCCGTGCCGTGGAAAAGATATGTATGAGGTGTCGACGAGAAATTAGTCCGTATATGTACGTCACAAACAACAGAGGTATGCGTTCCTACGAGATTTACCAATCACGTCGACAGACTTTACTTACTTAGATGCTTAAACGCTAAGCTGGTCGCCGACGCGAGGATCGCGCAAGAATCCTCTATGGTGGTCCCGCTCGATCGTCGGGACTTGTATCTGAGGTAGCGAGGTTTAGATTTTATACGTAAAACTGTACATGAAGAGAGAGGGGGGAGAGAGAGAGAGACAGAAGAGAAAGAGAAAGAGAGGATATCTTTTCAGCACCTTAAATTTTTCTATAAGCGATATCGAATCTAGTCGCTCGCGTTTGCTCGCACTCTGATTGTGCTGTTTTTCGCGCAGACTCGCACTCGACGGCATTTCGATGAAGATAAATAATAAGGTGACAACGACGATTTATAAGGGCGGATTCGGGACCGTCGCCGGTATCGTCGAGGCGTTCGAAGCCGTCGGTCTGTTCTCGTCCTCATTCTCATCCTCGTCGCCCTTCTCTTCCTTCTCCTCATCTTCCTTCTCGGGTTCGTTTCCGGTCAGAGCGAGATATTTCTTCCTGATCATGTCCCAGTCCACAACGCTCTCGATTCTGGGCGCGCTGTTGAAGGACAGCTGGCTGCCCAGAGGGCTGAGATGCACCACCGAGAGAGTAACGCTGTCCTTCGGACGGACCTGACCCTTTTTGACCTTGGCCAGCCACTTGGCGCCCATCTTCGATCTGGGCGACAAACGGTCGGTGCGATGCAGCCCCATCATGTGGACTAGCGAGGGCCGTTTGCGCTTAGAGGCGCGCTTTTTGCACAGCTTGATGAAGTACACGGTCCAGGTGGTGAACAAGTTTAGCGGGGACGGAGCTGTGGTAGTTCTGTAACACGCAATCGCGTTTCCAGCACGGAATGCTCCGTTAACCCCGAATGCAATCTACTTTAAAAAGACCAAGTCGAGACTCACGAAGGTTGTGCATAATTAAAAGTGAACGACACACCGAGCGTCTTTATTCGTTCGCGCGTGAAAACGCGAGTTTGCGAAAGTGACGTTTAACTTTCTATTTATAATTCCGCAAGGCTCCGCGCTTGAGGGAATGAAAGAAAAGATAACGATAAATTTACTATTTTCGCCGGCCCGTGTTTTCGGTTATCGGCGGCGATTATCGTAGTGGATACATGCGCGTCTACTCGTGTCTGAAGAGGTCGCGGGCTTACCTGTGCATGTTTCGGATCAGTTTACTGAGCCCGTATTTCCACTCAATGTCCGACTGCGCCTGTATCCGTTGATAAGTGTCGCTCATCATGGCGATCAGCAGATTAATCAACACCACTACCGAGACCAACATGTACACGCCAAAGGTCAGCTTGAAGAGTACCGAGGTCCATTGCGGCTGATTGTTCTCAACCTTCAGCTCGCTGTGGGTTGTTTGGCCAAAGACGGCGAAGAACAGGTACTCGAAGGCGAGTACTGGGTTCATCTTTACTGGAATTACGAGGTACACACACACACACACAAGACGTTTCTTGGGTAGCTCTACAGGCTGATGTTTTCTTTGGCTTTGTTTTAATTCATTGCTTTGTGCCATTACAGACTGGCTACTACTGGTGGTTAGTACTCGCTATTGTATGCGCACGTGAGCTTCCACAACGTATATAACGAACGATCGAGCGAGCGAGCGAGCGAGCGAGCGACATATAGGCTCTGGTCATGCTCTGCAGCTGCAGCTGCGAACTAACACCGGATGCATGCCATGATCTTCTCATTGCAGGCTGCGATCATTGTTCATGATACATAGTGCCACCTCATTTTTCAGCTTCGTTGCTCTAATCTGTCTTGCTCTTACATTCTATTCGCATTCTTAATTGCTTTGCGTGACTTGTCTTTGTGTTCTATTCGTCATTTGTTAATTTATCTTTGTCTTTTTTTTTACAATGTACAATGAATGCCCATTTTGCTAACCAGAGATGCGTTATTTCAGTTCGATGTGCACTCTCTTCTCAAGGTGGTCGAGATAAGGGACTACATTTTGGTAGATCGTGCACTCGGTGCTGAATGAGAAAGAAGGGCGCGAGTGGAGATTTGGACACGTACCGCACATACGTTTTGCAGTGGAGGAAATGATGCGGCATGCAGCTCGAGGATGCACGACTTCCTTGCTTTGTCTGGCTTGCACGATTCCAAAGGCAGACGGCATTACATCGCGCAAATATATTATATACGCATGCAAGGACACGAGGAAAAGGAGGAACACTAATTTTCTTTTTGCTCGAGGTCGTCCTGTGACGATCATTCGGTGGGGGAAAAACTATGCGGACTGTAACAGGGTGACTGTTTTTTTTTTTTTTTTTTGCGGAAAAGAACAGTCCGCACAAAACAAAATAAAAAGATCAGTCGGGTTGTCACACACACATAAAAACAACCGTGCGATTGTTGATGCACATCATGAAAAACTCAGACTCCATCGGTGTTCACTAGCAAAACGGTTCTAACAAACTCACAAACGATAATACAACGCAAGATGTATATTAAGTACAGAGATATACACACGCGTACATACACAAATATGTGTGCGTTATGTATGTATGTAAGTCCATAACGAAACATATACGTACAAGAGCGAGACACGGAGATGCACACGGGCAGAGGCTGTGAAAGAGACACGAGTACATATGCTCCGGCAATAATGCTAATCGTTAACTAATTATCCGCGCGCGCGTTTGAGCTCTCAGATCAATTTAAACTGTTCATTCGGTATGCTGCGATGCGGATGCTTAGAGAACCTACGATCAAGTTTCATGTAAATAAAATACTTCAGATCCGATCAAGATCTGAACTAAAAAAGTGTATTAAAAAGAAAAGAAAAAAAAGATAATAACAAACTTATGATTTAACGTTTTAAGTTGTACTTTAGGTAAAACAATTGTATCCTTTATTATATCGTCTATTATTGTTAGCGTAAACATAGTCTGTCACAAGTGCTTTTTATAACTTTTATTAAAGCTTCCGAATCATAGCGTACAAATGAATCAAGAGTGATATATTCTCGAGATATTGTGTAGTTTTTCTGTTCTTTTTTTGTTTTTCTTTTTTTTGTTTCGTCATATCAGGCAGCAGTCTCAGCAGACAACACACACTGGCCAAATGCACGATGCAGACGAAACGACACCGAAATGGATCGTGTTCTGCATTCAATTTCGCGCGTGCCGTTGGTTTTTTTTTAACTTTATTTTCCGTTCAGTTGTCTGATTAATCTTTTCCAACCAGCAAAACTTACTATCTCTGCTGTTATCGTCACAACACTCATTCTTTTTCTTGTAGCGGCCGGAGCGACGAGAAGTCGCCGGTGATGGCGTCTCCATCATCCATTCCGTAACATTGGCCAACAAATCTATCATCGTAATTTATTCATCATTATGATTTTGTATCGTTCCGCAAGTCTCTGAATGTGATCGTCATAAAGATTTATTTGAAAAAATTTCGATAAATAATTATTGCAAAAGATGATAATCAAAAAATTAAACGATCTATGCAAATTGATCATCAGTGACTTTTTCACCAGGAAATAACTTTAGTGGAAAGGGGAGATAAGAAGATTACAATTTAATATTTCAAAAACAAATATGATTTCGATGAGTCTTGTTTTCGATGATACATGGAGCATCGAAATATATAACTTCATCGAAATTATATTAACTTTGAG
>QVNV01002470.1:0-55952 GCA_014825455.1 Pseudomyrmex pallidus
TTTACCGCGTCTCTCTCAATAGAGAGTATTAACAAAACTCTAATTTTTTAAATATTAAAACCGAATTGTAAAAAATTCTAATAAGATTGCAATAAAAAGTATATATTCCAATATATGTTATATACAATATGTAAGAAAGAAATGAATGTCGTAAGAGGTGAACCGATATATCGTTTTATGTATTAAAATAATTATTTTAAAAAATAAATAAATTATGAAGCAGAAGTTTAATAATTTATATTCGCGAAATATTTAATCGCGATATACGCGGTATATTCGCAGTAAAGAAATTGTTGTATGATTGAAAGAAAGAAAATCACTCTTTAAATGCGCGCACAATTACGTAGTAGAACCGCGCACAACCCGAAAACACGTCCGACTCTCTCGAGCTCTCGGAGAGAATTGAAGTTGCGCTGCGCTATGAGTAGCGCAGTGGATTTTCACGCAACCCCCACTACGTGTGCGTTTTTCCTTCGCATAACAAAAGCAGTCACGTAGTCGGGAGAAAAACGGTTTCTCTCTCGAGCATCAAAACACCAAAAAAACACTTCACAGTTGGAAAACACTTCTATAACTATTAAACAACTTCTACGACTGTTCATATTTTTCACATTGGGTATTAAAATGTAAGAAAATTATCAAATTTTTGTTCTTTTTTTTCCTAGATAGTCAGGAATATTCCTCGCTAACAATTATTTCTTCTTTGGTCAGTCGCGATTATATTATAAATTATAAGTTCTTCTCGCGATGTATACACTCGAATAATATAAAGAATAATATAAAGTATTTCCGACGAAAAAGTAACGATATTCCGCGTTGCATATGCAATGTGAAAATTATGAGTAGTTGTAGATGTTTTTCCAACGGTGAGTTTTTTTGTTGTTTTGATACTCGAGCAAGAAACCGTTTCTTTTCTCCTACTACGCAACTGCCTTTATTATGCAAAGGAAAATTTGAATAAATTGATAAATTTCTTACATTATAACACCATCATTATACGTTTCATTTATATATTTCTAAGTGTGAAATTCGTGTAGTGAATATCGCGAACTATCGCGCGCGCGCGCGTTCGATTCGATGTTTCGAGAATCGCAATATCGCGCGTTTCGATACGTTCGTGGTCACAGTCGTGGCAGACGCGTGACGCGGAGCAAACTTCTGTGCCAGTTATTTCGCGTTTCTCGTGATTATTGTCGTCTCACGCGCAAATATCGATATTACGTGTGTGTCGCAAAGTGTCGGGCGTTCGCAGTAATGTGTAATTAGCGTCGCGTACTCGCTGGTAATGTTAATGAACGAGTTTTGTAGTGTTATTGGTTCGCGGCCGTTTCCGCGAGCGACACAAAATGGCGAGACCCAAAGTACGTTCGAATTATTTCGTATTTTCTCACAAAAATACGAAATATCGGTGGTATAAGAGTTTGTTTCTGTTTTCAGCAAGCAGCAGTGGAACCTCCCTGACCTCTGATACTACAGAGAAGTAAACAGATGAGAGTGAGAAGAAAGGTGACTGGCTCCCGCCTTTACTTTAGCCGCTCTTTCGTCTAGCACATGATAACGCACGCACCGGTAGCACAGTCATGCAAAGGTTAGTTTTTGCAAAAACTAATGATATAACAAATACATACGAAGCACGGCGACAACAGTTAAACGTTTTACTCATTAAAAAATATAATATTCTATATTTTTAGATAAAATTTGTTTAATAGTCTCCTATTTTGGTAGAATTAATTATAACAATATATTAATTTGTCTTCTATTATTTTCTGTTTTCAGATGGCGAAGAAATTGATGGGCAGGCAATTGTTTATTCTTATTCTCGTCCAACTTGTTGTACAGATTTCGCAGAGGAATTTGCAGCACCGGAGGAGTTATCTGAAGCTAGTGTCATATTGTTTGCAGGTATGAAACAAAATACAACAACGTTTCTGTTTATTTAGCTATTTATAATAAAATATTAATTTTTCTTTTGCATTATTTTCTGATTTAAGATGTTGCAAAACAAAGATTGCCTGTTTTGTCTGCGTTCAAACTTGTACGAATTGTAAATGTGTCACGACTTTTGTAAATCACTTTTATTAAGATTTGCTTTTATTTGTTTTTACGTACATATGTATAATAATTATATAATTAATATGAGAATTTCCAGTTAAAATTTCTAACATATTCTGATAAAAAGCAAAAATAATACAAAGAGTTAAAATTCAAAAAATTAAACGATTTGTATGGGTCTATTTGCCGTCAAACTCGCCTCAGTAGCAGTTAGATGCAAAAGGATCCATTGCATCTTCGCTGCTCACGGGGAGGTCTGGCGACAGATCAAATCGTGTGGTTTTAAGATATTTGATTGTATAATTTAAAAATCGATCTTTTCAATTAGCACAATTGGACTCTCAGTAATTTTTATTATTTTAAAAATATATAAGTGTGATATATTATACATATAATATATAATTAAAATATTAAAATCTATGTAATCACTGGGACTCTATTTTTTTTATTAATTTTGTTCTGATAAAATGATAGTATAAAATGTGATACAAAAGTCGTGATACATAAATCTTCCACGCATTCGAAGAACGTTCTTATCATCGGAGGACTTTGGATCTTTATAACGTTTTAGTTACAAGGTACACATTACTACTTTTTAACAAAAAAATATGTAACAATTTAATAACTTTATAAATAATTGTTTGCTAATTTTATCTTTGCACATGCGTTGTTTTCTTTTCAGACGCGGACAGTTACTTCACATGGACCGAAGAGGAGATCGCAGTACCGGAGGAGCCGGTTCGGGCAATCTCAAGGGAGTCCAAAGGTTAGTGTCGTAGTTACAAAACACAATATATGTCTGTTTTATAATTTAAACTTATAACTTATTTAAACATTTAATGATTTCTCTCTCATGATCATTATCTTTATTAATTTTCTCTTATTATTCTTTGTTTCAGATGCTGACGAATTCACGCATCAGAGAGGAGTTTGCGGTATCGGAGGAGCTCGTTCGGGGAGGAACACACACAATCTCAAGACAATCTGAACAGTCTGAAGGTCAGTGTTATATTTGCAAGTTCAGTATACAACACATTTTATTTGAAAACTTTAAATAAGTTTGACTTATTTAAAGATTTAATAATTTTTTTCTCACAATTAATTCTATTAATTTTTTTTGTTTTTTTATGTTTAGGACGCATTGTTCACGCGGAGAGGTGTTTGTTTTGCGAAGAAAAAGGTTATTCAGACAGGATGCAGAATATAGCAGAAAGTGCTCGGTGAGTACAATTTAGGGTTATGGTGATGGTTTAAAATTTAAAATCAGTGCGAACCGCGTGTAGATCTTTGTTTTTACAAGATTTTGAAACATCGAGCACACATATAATTTGTACATATTCTATGCTGACATAAGTGCAATTAAGGTACATTTTAAATTCACTTTGAGATATTGTAAATCTTCTTTAAAAATAAGTTATAGTAACAATTATACTGAAAATTATAGAAAAAGTCAAAAGAAAGAAACGGAAAATTGATATACCGGTTTTTAATAAAATTTATTTGACATATATATTTATCACTATAATATAATTTTATATAATAAGATATTATCTGATTTTTGTAAACTGTTCTCGATGTTTCAATCTTCATCAAAGTAGAATTTTTGTCTACTCTGTCTGCGTCGAAATCGACGCTTGAATTGTGCTACAAAATAAGAAGCATTTAAATTAAAATCGCAATTATTCCGCGTAAAATATTAAATTCATTTTATCTCATTTATTTTTACAATACTTTTTTTATTTCTACATATTTTTATTTCGAGAATATCACGAAAGATTGATCATACTTGTATTTTATAAAATCGCGAGAGAGAAAGAAAAATAATTTTAAAGATATTCCATCTTTTTTGTTTATTAAAATCTAATTAGCATCTGTACGAAATAGATTTTTCGACTACTTAAATGTTGAGTCCGAGTTTTTTCATAGAAATATTCGCAGTAATTAAGTCTGTTTGTTTAATTTAAACTATATTTTGCTATATTTTGAAGTTATACGCGTATTGTTTCATAGAGTCACGAACGTTTTTCTCATACAATTCGCAAAAGTACATATAATATCATGTACTTTCGTTTGAATATAAGACGAAATAATTCTCGCAAATCTGAACTGCGGGAAAGTCCTCGCAGCAATACACTGTGGAACCAACATGAGACTTGCGTAACAGGATATTACGCAAACAATAGATCATCGAAATAAACCGAAACTCTCGTTCCGATATAAAAATATCCTTTATTCGCGGTTTTTTAAGTGTTATTTGAAGTATAACAATTTCGGTAGTGATTAAAATGTAAACTTGGAAAAGTGTAAACGTTTAATAAAGTATAAACTAAAAGTGTAAACGTTAAAAGTGTAAACGTTAAAGTGTAAACGAAAATTGTAAAAGTTTAAAGTGTATTAAAACTCAAATTTCGCGGTGTATGTAGTGAAATATATTTCGCGTCTTCCGCGTCGCGAGTGATAAAAGTGATAGTGCTACAACCACGTGGGACGACGCAAAATCTAGATCACTTTCGTGAGGGACATTCCGAGGGTTGGAGAGGAAGATACATCGATGGACGACGAAGGGACTGCATAAATATGAGTTGCAAAATCAACTTTTATCAATTGTTCTTTTCAGCTAAAAGTTTTTTATCTTTATTATACATGAACACGTATTGGCAATTTTACAATTATCTAGAATTAAATTGTATTCAGAAAAGATTTCAACTTATATTATATTTACTTATTTATTAAAGAGATTTTGTTACCTTTATTGAACTAAATCTATATAAAAACTAGACTTTACACAAGCAATTTATACAAAAATAAATGTAGTTATTCAATAGCTGAAAAGAACAATTTGTACATTGCATGCGTAGTGTCCGCCTACATTTCGCACTGATTTTCGATGCGCAAATAAAGATCATCGTAGAATAATTGTCTTTCTTTGCTATCTTCATATTTGGTGATGGTATATATATATATTTTCATTTTTATATTCATTGTTGTTATTGACATTTTTACTTATTGAATTTTGATATGTATTAAATTTCTGCATATACTGTACTTTGTAGTTTTATATTATCTTTTGATTTTCCAGGATTATTTATAATTTTCTTACATTTCTTTAATATTTTTCAATTCTTTGATGTTTATGAAAATATATTTAACATTATGTGTAATTCGGGATAAAAGAATTTTCTATTTGATACAATCTTAAAAAGTTATATTATGTATTTCTTTGGGTTACAAATTACGGATCAATATAATAAGGTATGTCATGTTGTTGTTCCAATAACGTGGCTACAGCTTTTTCTATATTTTCTGGCAAATGGTCTAGAAGCATACGTGGCATTACCGATAATGTCGTAAATTCTTCCGCTTGTGCCCATCGCATCTCGTATTTTTTTTCCTTGGAAAGTTGTTTTCTACTGAATGCGCGCAAAAATATAAATTACACACACACACAATATTATTAGAAAAATGTGTAAAATGTAATAGACTCACGTACTTTTTTCCTTCTATTTGCTCAGGCTTACACCTTGATATGTGAAGTATACGACCAGCAATAAACAGTTTTTCTTTCGAATATCTTCTTCTCGTTATGTCACGCTCTATGATTTTGCTATTCTGAAAAAAATACAACATATATTAAATCAATAAAAAATTAATATAATAAAATATCAAATATGTGTGTGTGTGTGCAGCAAAATGTTTATATTTTGTGCCTTTTATATTTTTTCTTACCGTGTCGCTGAAATATTTGCCGAATATAGGCGATTGATCCCAAATTGTGTTAATTATGTTATAATTTGTCCATATTTTGTTCAAATCTCTTTCGGGGACACCGAATAGAACGTATCCAAGTCCGTTTAATACCACTCTGTACTAAAATTACAAGAAGTATTTATCAAAACAAAAGAAAAGTTCAATCCACTTATCTTAAAAATTCGTGAAAATTGCAAGTTGAAATACCTATCGAAATACCTTAGGTATTCGACAAGCTCGAAGAGTCGTCAGTAATGTCGTTCTCAAGTTTTCTATACTGTCCACACTGAGTCTCATTACGAGATCATCTCCAAGTCCTACGGTCAGTACAAACTCTTCCGTGACTCTGGCAGCATCTCTGCTAAGCAGTCCAGCTTTTTGAACAATTCGATTAAAATTGTAAACTTTGAAATGCTTCGAGCGATGAGAATAATAATCATTAGCAATGGATTTTAATCGATAGAATTATAAATTTATATTACCAGGTGTAGAGAACGCGTAGACTCTCAGGTTCGGATAACGAGGACGTATCAGTAATCCTAGTAGAATAGCTAAACCGGCTCCTAAACTATGACCTGCGTGCATACGTCATTGCAGTTGTTTTTTCTCTTTTTTTTTTTGCATTTATACGTATGGACGCAGCAGTTCATCGTAAATATGCTTACCTGTGATTGTTAGATGATAATTGGGATACGTCGCAAACGCTCTTTCTAGAACTTTATAATTCTCCAATTGCTTCAAAATTATTTTCACTCCTAGTATCATACCTTTGTGCGCCTGCATCAATGTTTTAATTTTCATATCACTTATATGTGCATTTAATTTATTCACACATACGAAGAAAATAAAGATTACTAACTGTGCTTCCTGGAGGAATGTTAGGACATTCGAATGTGTCGGCCGCGGCCGCAATGTCGGTGATTAAATCTCGCAAGGATAACGAGCCTCGTATGGCTATAACAATACTAGCACTTTTATGATCGGCAATTACACAAAATGGTATCTGCAAGAGTTTAAGGAGTGGACATTTAATCATCGAGCACAGGCGTGTAAAAAGAGCGCGTAATATATGTTTAATACATGAGCAAGATACCAACTTGGCACAAGTGATTCTTGAAGGAAGCAAAAAGTATATCTTCCTCGGAGAGTTGCGACAGGGATTTGACCCCAGAAAGATAACAGAGACAGCAATTGTCGTCCAGAATAATGTTAGATTTTCGTCTAAAATAATAAGTTTTAAAATTAAAGTACAATCTAACACAAAAATTTAAACGCGTGTGTATAAATTACCGGAAACAAGCGCAGCATGTCATGTCTCGTGCCAAACGAAAACATCCGGTACACAGATGTTGATATATTACAAAAAGCCAGCCGTAGGAAGCAATTGACAATTGCAAAAAATGATGAATAGCTTCTAAGGACATCCAATTAGGCATACCAGAAAAGATCTCGTTGCCGTCTGCAAAATACAAACGGCACATATTTCATTATTAGCAAATATATTCGGCGTTTAACATATCTTTTCATCTAAAAATAGATGTGACATAATACGCGTGTTACCTGAAGTATATTTCGGACTCGCAATTAGATTCATCCTTTGCAATTCATGAGTTTCTCGCTTTTGTCGAACTCTTAATAAAATACAGCCGGCTACTACGTCCGACGGAACCAAATCGGTACCTCTGAATAACGCAGTTAAAAGACCTACGAGAATATTTTTGTCGTTATTATTACGAAGAATGGACATATTAAAAATTAAAAGCGATGATCTTAATTATAAGTTTTCGAAAGAAGTTAATGTAAATTTTTAAGCGATGTATATTTTGCGAGTGTAACTTCTTTTAATATACGCGAACGCGTTATTTCCTTATAGAAATTTATTGCTGGTAGCCAAAATAATATTTATTTTGTGAGTGATAGAAACAACTGTTTAACAGTGATTTTAATTTAATTCAAGAAATAATTGTTTTAGCCATACCAGTAGTAAATTTTCGTAAGGATTATATTGCGAACGCGCAAATTGTTATTCCCAAGCGACAATGACTTATGTATATCGAGAAGAAAGTCCTACCGGTGCCGAAAAACCAGAACGATGATCGATCGATTTATCTTACGGCGAATTCGCACGGCCGATTTACGAAAGCAAGAAAACAAAAGTCTGCGTTCCAGTTTCAACATGCGGCAGGACCTCTTCGCAGCCGTACCTATGTCTCACCAGCGACATGTTGGAAAGTCTCGTTTGCGCTCTCGTCCTTGCGCATCCACCAGAGAAACTTGAATCTCCGCAGCCAGATGCGCGAGACTTTGCCGTGCTCGACGGAGTTCTCCAGGTGTCTCTTTTCCAGAGAGCCGATCGGATCGAACACCAAAGCGAGGCCGAAGATGCTGAGACCGATCAGGATCCAGTCGAAAAATACCAAGGCTTCGACAACAGTGACAGAATAGTGCTCGTAATTGCACTCTACGCTCTGTCCGAAAATCCACAAGGTGCCCAGTATGTTCCATCCGATCTCTGGTAGCAGCAACAATATCCTGAATATGCAAAAGAATGTTTTAATTTTTTTTTTTTCAATATTAAGTTTGACTTCGGGTCTTGATAAAAAATTTGACAATTTTAACTGAACATTCAAGAATCACAGCCTTGGCATATTGATCAAAACTATATATATTGAATGTTAATATCAAAGTTTATTTCATAAATATTAATTAGAAGAATGACCGATGCTTTGCATAAAATTAATCTTATTGCGACATTAATGAGAATTTAAATGTACATATGTTTTGGTCATACTATATACATATCGAGGTTTTAGTTTTTATGCTATTTCTTTTTATTATAACAAAGTAATAAAAATTAGCAGTAATTAACTCAAGATCTCAATTTTGCACTTTGTGCAGATAAAATTATACAATAAATGCAATAATTTACATCAGTAATGTGGGAACATAAGAAAATTTATAAAAACGTTTGAACATCGCCTTATTACTCTCATGACTTTACCAATAATATCATAATTTATGTTGTTATACTTTGTATTACGAGAAAATTGCGACCTTGCGTGCTATAACAGAATAATGTTTATACTTATTTGAATCATGACTTCAAAGTGATCATTAAAAAAAAAGTAATGATGCAGAGATACGAAAAATTTCCTTTGAAGAAGTGTATCTCAAAGTTTTTCAGAAAGGTATCAGTCTAGAAAGCTGATTGTCATGAGGTTGGTTTACTTTTATTGTGTGTGTGTGCGCGCGCGCTTACTTGATCATTAGAAGAGGTTCAACGTAGCGTCGAGCATGCGTGTCCATGATGGCCCCCTTTGCGCTTTGCCTGATGATGATGAGTATCAAAAGCGTGATGATACCAAGCATGACCGCTTCGCCGAGGAGGTACACGCGCACCAATTCACCTCCCAACCGACAATTCCACGTATCCTCGTAGTATTTTCCACATGCGATTCCTATAAGAATGAACCTGTAAAACACATAGTTAACCGATAAACCTTGAAACGAGTAAACGGCTCGTGTGTAACAAATTGCAACGTATATTCGCAATTTTATTCGTGCGTATTTACATATTTTATCCATAAAAATTGATTAATTATTCAACGATAGAGTTATGGCTATTTGTTAATCAGCGACACTTACCATATAACGCGAATGAATAATTCGAACAAGCCGGGATAAACGAGATCGTCGGTTGCAGCCAACCATTTTCGTCCGAAGAGCATTAACGCAGGCATTTCTCTGTGGAAAAAAAAAGAAAAAACGTAAAAAAACGCTGTCACACTTTGATGAAAAGTGTGACAACACGTTTCTTTTGAATCTTATTTCATTTTAGTCGAGATAATTCATTGTCTTGATTCTTATATTAAGATATTCGCGATATTGAGACAAGTCGATCGGACGCGTTCCAATAGAGGATCTCGCGAGAACTCGCATAACATCGCGGGAAGTTTCCGTAATGAGCTAGCTCTTATGAGTTTCGCAACATATATCTGTGCGGAACAACGTAAGAGACGCGGCTTTCTATGATCGTAAATATCTACGAGATTCGGCCGCGAACTGGTATCTCCGCTATCATGAAACACTGTCCGGAGAAAGCGTCGGGAGAAAGTCCATCCTACATTTGCAAGAACATATGGACACGTCTTCCAATGTGTTTGCAATTGGACCGATGTATTCAATAGCGCGACTGGTTATAGCATCTGCGAATCGATTATGCATTTACGCACGTGTCGACTTACTAAGCGCAATTTGCTTAATAATTGCCTTAAGGCATAAAAATAAAAGAAATAAAACAGACAATACATATTGTTATATATATTATAATATATTATAAGATAAAACATATATATATACAGCAAATAATATATTATAATTTATGATAATATAAAATATTATGTATTAAAAAAAAACTCCATCAATTTTTTAACACGTGGACAAACAATCACATAAGAGAGAAATTTCCTCTCAGTGACCATGTTAATTAATGACAGATGCGAATCTCCTCAAATATACTTTCTTTCATAAAGAGCGCGCTTACGAGAACACGAAAATTACGGTGTATTATTACGGAATATGACGAAAGAAGGAAAGTTATGTTAACATCGTTGCTTCTGGCAACAAGCAAAGCCGGTCGTTTCGAAATATTTTATCGGTATCAAGGTACACAATCCGTTTTACTTTGTTGTTGTAAACTATAAAAATGTCATTAAAGCTTTGTAAAAAAAAAACGTTTAAGTAGAATAGATATACCGAGAACTGACTGTAACATTTTTCGCTGACTGTAACATTTTTTGCATTGTTCTCACAATTAAACCGGTCGACTTTTTTCTTAGAAGATTGCGAATCTACGAGAAATCGTAAACGCACAAGTGTGACCGTGATAATTGCAGCGACAGCAATTAATGCTTCCTTGCAACTCGTTTTGTCAACTCGTTTCGCACACAGTGTAGTATCGCGTGGAAAAAGATAAGAGATCACTTTAAACTCGTGTTACTCAACAGAAAAGGTAAGCCACGTGTTTACGTTTTCGAAAACAAAATGAAAGAAAGAACGTGACATTTACTGTTTACAAGTGACAATACAGCTCTGTACATAATATCGTTTCAATATAAATTTCAAACGAGAAATAAGATCGAACTCGAACCGCGCACATACGAGTTACGCGTGTATTTTATTCGCAACCGACGAAATTACGCAAAACAAGGTGCATTGCATGCGTATCGTGATTTGAAACGCGTGTTACGTGTTACATATTGCGAATTTCGTCGAAACGAAAAGCAAACCGGAAATTCGCATTTAACATTTCTGCATTGAACACACACCACTCATTATATTTCGCATAATTGCCACGCGCGAACGGCGAAGTGTGTATTTAACGTGTCTCTAACAATGAAAAGAATATCTTGAACTATTTAACAATTCCCGATAATGACATAATAATTACAGCTCGTTATCCTCGCGTTATATGTACGTTAAAATATTAAAACTGATAAATGTTCAGCGTGTGCCTGAAACATTAATGCACGCACATATTGATAATAAAATTAGTATAAACTGTGTGATGGCTAGTAAAACACACACTGCGTGGTAGAATATATACACTGAAAAAATAAATAAATTTATTTACAAGTGCGTGCGCGATTCGCGATATCCGGCAAATCTAAACGCGTGGTATTTCTACGCGCGTTAAAGTCTCCTCCTCTCTCGATCAATGGTGCCGCGACACTTCGCGCATACACCGCGTACTTCACCTGTTCGCGTTTTCCTTTTCAAGATTTTCCCGGCGATTTTCCCAAAATCTGAATTCAATCGGAATTTTCACTTAATTACTGTCACTAGGGCGCGGCGCGCTTATCTCCGACTCGCGCACGGTTTGCAAGCTGCAGCTAAACTGGAACTCTTCCTGTCCTTCTTTGGGTTCCCGTTAAACGTTCGTCGTTGCGGAGAACTGATTCCGCGATCCGTCCACCGCGCACACGGAAGTCGGTCTTCACGAACCGACCACGACGACGCGCCAGCAATTGACGCAGATGGATTCTGCTTCTTCCTACGTTCTTCGTTCGTCCGTTCGTTGCCGTCTCCAACAACGGTGCAGCGATTTGTCGCCGCGATGTTGTAATCGCTCGGCGATGTGACTAATCGTTCGCGCACAACAATAATTTTCGAGCATAACTGCTGAAGACGCATTTATCGCACGTACGGAGATACGCGCATCGTGCGCGGTGCGAGTGTTTCACGAAAAGTTGAACGAATTTTCAAAAATTTTCCGAGATACTCGCAAACAAAAATCGCAACGATCGCGACAAACGCGATTGTTGCTTCACGCGAGAGAGGAATCTCAATCTGACACTTCACGATATTTCGCTATACAGAAACCTTGCACTGAGAAAAGAAGTCTTAATCACGCTAAGGCAACTTGTTCACCTTGCAAGATCGCGCGGCAATACCCTGCGCATGTACGACCGAATCTTACGACCTGTTTGGCTACGACTGATCTCTCTCTGATACGCATCGCGTATGTACCACAGAAAACTTTCCCTCCTTTCGTTATCGCGCAACAACGAGGAAATAAAAAAAAAAAAAAAAAAAAAAAAAATTTATTTTTTTTTTAGCGGGAGCACCTGTGGCGCAATTGTGCCACTCTGCTAACTAGAAATTGAAAAAACTTTATTAAGAAATTTTCCTACGAATTTTTACTACTATCGTAGATGAATTAGATAGATAAACCCAATAAAAGAGAAGAGAGAAATTTATTTTCTTATCGTATCTTCGTTATTCGAGGATATCTGATTCAGATTTTTTTTTTTTTTTTAACTACGTTTTATGTCAGTTAAAGGCCAATCTCATGATCACATTACAACTCAAATGGAGTAGAAAATACTACATGCGTGTGTGCTACAATGTTCACATTGCACATGTCGAGCATGCATCAGTCTGTCATTGTGTACATATATAGTAATTACAGCTAGCTCGCGGTACAGGTTTTTATGTCACGACGATAAAAGAACGAATATGCTGAGCAAATTTTCTAGCAACGGTTCAATGTAGATACAACAGAAAAAAAAATGTAACAGATATATTGTCCAATACCGGATTAATAAATCATATTTAAGAGATATGACAAAGTCTAAACGAAACAGCGTGTAACAAGAAATGTCGGAACGCGTCAATTTAACATGTAATTATTGGTAAAAAGCGTTAATGGATTATTATTATATCACGTAAATAAATATTTGTAGAATATATGACGCGTGCAAACGGATTTTTCACGGCCGCGATTATGCAACAAACTTCGCTTCTGGTAAAAATATTGGCAAAACAAATAACGTTCGTAAAACAATCTACGATTTTCTTTTTTCTTTTTTTTTTTTTTTAAGAAAATCGTATTTTTTTACTGATTGGAAAATCCCGAGGAATTTTTTTCTTCATAATTGTTTTTTATGCAAATCTGTAGAATGTTGTAACTGATGTTGGATCATAACAAGAAGTTACATTAATTAAAGAACTAGAAGAAAAAGAAAACATATTATTGGGAATTCAACTCGTGCATATGTTGACTTTACATTAAATTGGTAGATTATGCGAGAAAACTTCTGATTTAATTATACAGGTTTATTGACGATGACCAAAAAACTAAATGACCGAAACGTTCTGATATTATGACAATTACTCAGCGTTTTATTAAATATTTATCGACAGCATTTAACTTTTAAGATTTTTTTTTTAATCTTACTATAAAAATTGTTTTAAAAATATTTGATGTTATTAAACACACACACACACACACATACACAAGTTGATTACGAACAAACAGCAAACGCATTGGTCGAATGAAAAATGATCAGACAAATATTTTGAATCGTTTCGATACATGTCTACAGAGATGTGAACTTTCACTTGCGCGCCAAAGCCACGACGAGTCTCGATTCCATGTTGCAAACGCGTGTACGTAAAAGTGCACATAAGCACAGCGTGTGTTTTGAGCTCGCATAATTCACAATCGACATTGCAGCATCAGCATATTCGAATCAAATGTAATTAGAAGTCGTTTAAAAATTCTCAATTTTTTGTTTTCTTACACAATTGTAAATAACAAGGACGTAGATGAAGTAGATACGTGTATAAATTATCGTACGTTCTTCCAAAGCTATTGCGCCAGATTGTTTATAGTAAATTATCATTGACATATGTTTTTCTACAAGCATAAAAATACATATAAAAATTTAATTATGTGCATCTTTTAACATTAGTAATAAAATCCGTGATAAAACTTATATGTAGTTATAAAGTTGATATTGTGTATGCAAAAGATTTTATATATTGCTTTAAAATTTATGCTATTTATTTTTTTTTTTTTTTGTTCTTTTCGATAAAGTTAGTCGATAAAGAAGCAATCTTTTGAATACTTTCTTGTTAGATTTCCTTCGAAATATCGATTTCAATTACACACACTTATATTTTGGAAAGTAGGTCAATATCATATGACTTGCACATATCTTATATAATTCAGTGTGCGTAATTTTTGTACCAATTAAATATGATCTTCACGTACATAATATCATGAGAGTAACATTCCTTTTATTACACGCTGTATTCTACGTACGCTAGATGGCGTTACTAACATTGTAATAATAAAACGGCGATATGATCAATTAAAAAAAAAAAAAAAAAGAAAAGATAAAGAAATTATAAAGTATTTCTTGCAAAGTTAAAAAAAAATTGTTTTATATTAATTGAGATATCACCGATATTATCAATAGTTGCATTCTATCGCGACAAAATTTAAATACTGTTGGTTGTCTTTTGTTTAAACAATTATTTAGCATTTTTTTATTTTTCTGTGTTTTGCCACACATGCAATGTTAATTACGTAAAAGCAATTTTAGTTTTATGTGTGCATAACATACATAATATATTCAGCAATTTTTTAGTCTGTAATAAAAGCACAAAAAAAAAGATATAATTAACAATATATGTTTAAATTGTGTGACATATAATTACAATTTTGTAACACATAATTTTGTCTAAACTTCTAATCAAAATTCTTTTCTGAATCTCTTTCATTTGAAATAGTCGACAAATCTTTACATGTAACTCAAATTGTTACTTATTTATTTCTTTAACATTCGAGAGAGATTAGATTTTTAAAATGAATATATATATATATATACATATAAAATACACATAACATATACATGTATATTTTATTATAAAGAAAGAATTGATAATTAATCGACTAACTCAGAAAACAAAATTATATATTCAGCGTTACATGCAATTAACATATGAAATCACCGCTATATTTGTATATGAAATCTCCGACAATGAGAATGACCAGAAACTTTTTCGTTGTCGCTAAGAAACAAAACATTCATCGTAATCAAAATTAATTTCGTATCGATTATGCCAGTTGGCGCGCTGGAGACGACGGGTACACGCGAATATACACGGCCCCACGTGTTCCCCAAGGCAAACACGCTCGCGAAGCACACACGCGGCCCTAAACACGAAACGGAGAGAAAGGGAAAGAGCGACGAGACTTGCGTGTCGCTTAAGCTAGAATGGCGAAGGGAAACGGGGGATAGGGAAGGACCGGTCTGCAAGAAGATTCTTCCAGCTGGGGGGTAGTAAAGGTTCGTGCAGGGTAGATGGGGTGGTCGGGTCGGCAAGGAGAGCCACAGGAGGACGGTGGTGGCTGGAGGTGAAGAAGGTGGAGGAGGACGACGGGCCGAGCGAGGGAGACCGCGGGGCGGACGGGGCTGGCGAGAACTGGAAAGAGGGTGGTGGAGGGTGGTTTAAGCAGTGGTGGGAGTGGGCCGAGCTAAGACGCGTAATGACGCCCTGAATCAATATGTGAGGCACTGAGATATGCATACGAACTAAGACAACCGCACACCAACCAGCCAGCGCTCCTCTGCCCGGCGTCGCGGCGAAGCGCGCGGCGTGGCGCGGCGTGGCGCGACGCGGTATGGTGCGGTGCGGCGCGGCACGGCGTCAGCGCCGCGGCGCGCAAAAGGTGGGGAGAAATTAAAGACGAAGCAGGCACAAAAATAACGACCCACCGGCCGTGCGCCCCCTCGCCACCCCTTTTTCCTACTCGGTGTGCCCACCCCCGTGCACACTTCCACCATCCTCCAACTCCTCCCTTCTCCCCCGCGTCTCCCGCCACTCCCGACCGCTATCCTCTCGTTCGTCCCTGTCCCCTTCTTTCCATCTTTTAAGCTCATTCTTCCTTTCTCTTGTAAATTCGCCGTCCTTCTTCCTCGTTCAACCTCGGAAGACGTGACTGCGACGACGGAGATGAGACGCGGCGGAGTCGGGATGACGGCGGTCGTCCGCGGTGCAAAAGAGGGTGGTCGCGACGCGGTAGGAACGCGATCGGTTTAGTGGATCGTTTCGATCGGCACGATGTCCAGACGCGGTGGTGTGTGGAGGGGCCCCTCGTCGCGATTCAGCCTCACCGCCGATTAATCCGCGTTACATCGCGAATTTCACCACGTGGCACAGGTAGAGATAATAAATCTTTTGTATCGTAACATATATATAAATATATATATACATATATATTTATATTTATAGAGTGTACGCGCAAAAGTACACTGAAGTCGCATCTCCAGGTGGGCCGATTATAACGACGAAGAATATAGTACGACTTACTTTTATTGTTTATTTCATTGCATTGAAATATAGCAAGAATACAGACTTGAAACACACATTTACATTAAATTCACATGTACAACCTTTCGTTATTCTCATTTTTATAATGCAAAACTGTTTTTCTTGTTAAAATCTGACTGATTATTATTGTGCACGATCTTAATTGATCAGCGTTTACATTGATCGTCCCATTTGAGATCTTCGATCTTTAAGAAAGCTATTGCGAATCATCTCTCGTTGCGCTCAGCGAGGAGCATGATTGACAATGCATGAGGAACAAATAATATCTCTCCAAACATGTAATTTTTGCTAAACATTTGTTATTACGAAAGTTTTTCTTTCGTAGAATGAATGTTTCGTATGATGAGAAAGTATAATTTTCGATATTCGCGTAGAAAATTGAATATAGCAACTCAGTGGCGACTTTAAGTCACGATACTTATCCTCACTTCGCAGTATAGCTTATATATTTCGTCACGATCGATCGAACAATTTCAGTTAGAGTTTGTTTTTTTTAATGTTTGCTTCGAAGTGATACCGCGCGAACCGTAAATTGTACAACACAGATTTCATGCCACAATATTAGGTAGATAAAATTAATAGCACAACGTTAAGGTTGTTTGAGAGTTAGGAATACATGTCGCCACCTGTTGCAATTTCTAAAAAGAACGATCGTGATAACATTTATTCACTGTGTGCAATATTGTGTTAAGAAAAATTTTTAAGTTTTCAGTTTTACAAACTTTTGCAATTACGTCAGTTTCCACGTGTGATTCAAATAATTTTGACGGAGGAATTAACGCACGCGTCTTTATTAAACGTGCAATTGATTTTGCAGATATCAAAACGCGCTGAAAAGTATAAAAAAATACAGAAAGTTTTAGATTATTGCCATACATATATTTATATCACACATTGCAACATCAATTTTGCTATATTTCCTCGTCTTTTGTTATATCTCTGACTTTAGTTTTTGACACACGTATTTTATTTTATTTTGTTTCTTGCTATTATATGAAAAAAATCGATAAACAATGTGAAAATTTTACGATTTATTACTTTGTAATCTCACACTTACGGCGAGAGAGTCACGTTATCGACTCATTAGTTTCATACACAGAACCACCCCACACACCGCGTGGTATTTTAATTTCGACGAGTGTGTCGGTCCGAAAAAGAAAAAGAATCGAAAACGAGCGGGGACAGATTTACGTTTTTCATTTACATGTGACCTAATTCGTCTGAATGTAATCAATGGTCAGGACATACGAATCACAGATTGGAACCCTGATTTGGTTAACTACACACGAAACGGTAATAACTCCCCCTCGTAGACTAAATTTAATGTACAAGGGAACCGGTATTGATCACGGAGGTCGAAAGTCAACGATCGTGTCCATTTTAAATATGCGTCACCCTGCAGCGTTTTGCAACGAGGTCGCATTGCGCCGCGCGGACCGTCTTTATAATGCGATCCGATGTCAAAGATTGTTGCTATTATAATGCTTAATTGTATTTGCCGTGCCTTGGTAGTTTCCGAAGTTTTCGCACGTAATGTATTTCTGTGTACAATTTTCTGAAGAGAAACGGAATTGTATCACAAGAATACGACCCTCGGTAAAACTAAAGATTGAATTCTTAAAATTATATATTCCGCATATTAATGTGATTAAATTTCCGCGGGGACGTTAATTAATTAATTAATTATTGACTCTATAGTAACGCGCTTTCACAATTTATCCAAAGACACAATCGAATTGTCTAATTTTCGATATAGTAACTTTGTTTCATATAAAATTATCCCCAATGCGAACAGGACACTATATGATTCCACATGGCACCGCGCTAAGTTGGTAAGGGTTAATTACAGACTCGAACTCGGCACATATACATTCGCGCCTCGAAGTTCGAACAAGTTTAGGCGTTATGTATCTAACGCCGCGTATCTATTTTCATGTGTATAAGTAACAAAAATTATTTCCATTTACTTACAGCACGAACTGTTCATAAATCTCAGTCGTGCTTTTATTATGTTATATATGCATATATAACTTGTACACACACATAAAAAAAAATATATATACACCTGCAGGGTGTTGCCGATAATAAGCACGAATGTTTTTCGCTGTTCTATTTGCCGGTAAAATATTCGAATATAGTGCAATATTAAAATCAAGTAACCATTTGTTTATATAATTGTTTCATCGGTAATTTTTGAAATGTTGTATAGTTTTTTAATATTATAAGAATATTCTAGTCTCTCTTTCTCTTTTTTCTTTCATACATATTTGTCAAGTTTCATACTTAATGATCTAATAATTATAATTAATCGATAATACGAGAAATATCATCACACGCGTTGTTTTTCTCGTAAATACACAAAGCTCACATATCGGGATGATCGTAGTTGCTAAGGAGGAATCTTCATCTTCCCGGAGTAATCAATATTAAAAGTCTAAAATGTCTCGCGTGTGGCCGCGTGTAGGGGTCGTAGTTCGTTGACGGGAGTCGGCTGAACCCCACGTTGCCGCTTGGAAGGAGAGGACGGTGGAGAACGGGCAGGCTTGGCGAAGGGTGCCGGGGTATGGCCAAGAGTGAGCGGCGGCGACGGTGGAAGTGGTGGTAGTGGTAGTGGTGGTGGCACGAAGAGGTGGAGGTTCTCATTAAGCAGCCCGGGCACCGCGCGCCGGGGGTTCAAATAAGAAGAAGAAGCGCCGCTGGAAGAAGAAGGGAGAAAAGGAGAAGAAACCAGTAAGACTAAGACACAAGGGATGGGAAGAGGGTGGAAAGAGCGGGTGCCGAGCGAGCAAACGAGCGCGAGCGTGAGCGTGAAGAAGAAGAGCCAAGGGATACAGAGGGTGGAAGAAGGGTGAAAAGAGGGAACGCGAGGGAGATAGAGTGCCAGGGGGGTTGGGGAATTATCAGGGCTCGCGCTCTCCTCGCGCGCGTGAGGGTTGCCGTAGGGGGTGCCGGGGAGGCAATATGGCCGCTACTGATGAGTGATGCTCGTAACCCTTACTGCCATCCATCCCCGACAGATCCGTCAGTCAGTCGGATCTCTTAACGCACTTCGGAATTATGCCTGCCACGACCCTTCTTTATCTTCATTGCCGGCATTGTCCTGCCGGGAAAAGCGCGACGTCTTTGGCCCGCTGCGTTGTACCGACTCGTACATTGTCTTCTTAATTAGAGGGAAAGTTCTCGCTGATCGGGACCATCTTACTTTGAGTTCTTTTCTTGGAGAAAGTCGCTTACGAGTTGCACAGAATCTGCCGCGTTTTTATTAATTATTCCTAAAAGCTTTGTCGACAGCAGAAGGATCAAGTATACGTAAATGGACGATCTGATAGAGAGAGAACCGTTATGGCACATTTAATAAAAGTATGCATAATTTGTATAATACAAATTTTTGAATACGATGTATTAAAACAAAAATTGGAAATGCGTACATCTATATACATAGTTGCATACTTTATCGCAAGTTCTCACTAATATTAAACTCAATCAGAAAATTCTACAGACATACACACACAATTCTTAATTGTCGCATTATTTTATATTATTTAGGCAATAAGCCAACTATCGTAAATTAAATTAAAATAAAGAGTTAAGTAAATTTATCTTATATATATATATATATATATTATATATGACGAATAATTTTTCTGACAATGAAATATGCATTTGAAAAAATTGATAAACGCTATAAAGATTACTTTACATTCAGAAATTCGAGTACAGATAATCTTGCAGATTGTTTAGTCCGTTTCCTTGTGCGCGATCGCCGTGTAATGCGCACCACTTTCTGCCGCAATCCGCGAGTAGTAAATCAAAACGCGATATCGCCGTCAATCTTACAAGCCTCGCACACGGAGCGTCTTTATGCCCGTAAAACGATCGAAGCTTATATAGTTTACCCCGCCGCCGAGAGAGTGGCGTATTCTCATGCGAGACACAGATCGCCCGCCACCTTTAACTACCATGAGCCACAGGGCCACTTTGTATATAGGTGTACATCATATATATGTATATATATATACATATATATATATATATATATAGGGAGTTGTCAACGAAAGGTATTAAGAAGGTACAGGTAGCTCTAACCTAACTGCAGCAGCCCCTGGACCGATCGTCGTCCTTGTTGTTTCTTCTCTCTCTCTGTCTCCTTATTTCTCTTTCTCTCTTCCTCTTATTCTCATTTCGTATCCCGTAGCCGTCTTACTCTGCGGGCCGAAGTTAAGGGTAGTCTCTTTGTCTCTTCCTCGTCCCGGTCCTCGCCGACTGAGCGACCCCCGCGTCGTACGCGTGATACACGGACGAGGGACATGCGTGTGCGTGAAACCTCGCAAGACGGACAACGGAGTTGTTGGGTGGATGGCGTCGTTGGGGGATGAGGACGCGAAGGAGACGACGGATGGTGAGTCGAGGGGAGGTGAGGAGTGCCAACGGAGGGGAATGCAAATTAGAAACGCTTGGGCAGAAGGCGGGAGGAGGAGGAGGAGGAGTAGCAGTAGGAAGAGGTGAAGGCGGCCGGGGGTGGCGTGGGAGGACAGAGGGGTATATAAGAGGTGGTGACTGAGGGTGGTGGCCAAGGAACTTCACTTATGTAAACCGGTGAGACGGTGTGCGCCGGCCGCTTCGCGCGTGTATACCTTCCAAGTCGTGTACATGTGTTCTGCGTGTGAGTGTTTCAAGCAGCGTAACTCGGTTGCGTGTGTGTATATATCGATTGCCGGCCAAGCCACCCCCTCCCCCCTTCTTACTCCCTTTCGACTTCGCGGAGGGTGCACCCTCCTCCTCCTCTTGCTTCTCGTCCTCGCTACCTATAGTAATTATTGTGCTCCTCCACACATGTGTGTATTTGTCGTGAGATTTCGCGCAGGATGGTATGCGTGCAGCCACACCGACGGCCCGCGTCCCACGTGTTCGTGTGTATCCGAGTTCCTTACATGCCTCGTCCGATAGTCTCCGCACCGGGGGAACTCCGGCATTTAACGGGTGTCGTCCTGTAAAGCGTATTCACGCGCACTGCCAACGCAAATCGGTCGCGCGCGATGTCGATCCGCCGTATCGATCGTTCGCTCTCACTCGACAGTGCGCGCCGGCAGCAGCGAGAGACGTCATCCTCTTTTTCCGTTCCTCTCTCTTAAAGAACCGCTACTTTTCCGCAGTAGGCGTTTGGTTTCCTGCGAGAGGAAGACGTTCTCACCGCCACCGATTGCTCGAGTTATCACTTCGCAGATAGAATCACGACAGCGGCGGTTATTGCGGATTTATCCGTTTTGTAAAAAAAAAAGTTTGAAACTTTTTTTTTTTTTACGTGACGGCTGTGATGGAAAATCTTGATATGCGACATGCAAATTGATTTAAGATTCGTAAGAAATCTAATGTCTGGCATTCTTGCACGTGTGTTTTTTATTTCATACTTTTTCTCCTAAGAAGAAACTTTCAGAAAAAGTTTGTTAGTGTGAAATTTATGTTTTTAATATACCGCGCGTTTTTACAAACAAATATGTTAACGATTCGAAGCTTAAAATAGTCTCTCTTCGATTTATTTTACGTAATTACTCTTCTTCTTTTTTTTTTATTCCTTTCTTTTTCTCTCAATTTTGCTAAGAATGAAAGAAATTACTTGTCAAATCGATAAAACGCAATTTTCGAACATTTTATACAAAAAAATCTTACTTCTATGTATTCTTATTCTTAATAAGAAATTTCTGAAAACATTGCGCGCACGTACGTGCAGAGAATATGCAACGTAAGCGAGTCACCGAATTAACACACGAGACGCCAAAGTAGTCGCGCCACCTGATAGATCAGCCCGGCGCTAATGTTCTTGTTCGAAATAAATGGTCAGGCAAGCGAGCGCGCGCGCGCAATAGCAAGCGCACGGTGGTTTCTAACTCCTTAGCCAAGTCTCGCCACACGCGTACACGTATACATGCCATATACGTACGTATATGCAACGCGGCAAGCCACCCCTGTGCAGTGTATATTCGTACGTACGGCAACCCGCACACGTATGGTTCACTCACACAATGCGCGTGTGGGTTCACACACAATTTCACCGAGTCGATGATACACGCGAGAGAGAGTCTAAGCTACCAGCGAACGTAAGAACATCTCCCGGAACCCTTCGTGCCTCCCTCGCGCGCGCAACCACCTCGTCCATCCTCCCCCTTCGGACCTTAAAGGAAGAGGATGAAGCGGGTGAAGTGGTTAGAAGCTGGAGCGGACGAGAAACGAACGGACCGACGGACGCAGGACAGAACGCGCGGTATATAGCAACCCTATCTTGCGACACACAACCACAAGTCATCCTCTTCCATTCCCTCCTGTCCTTCACCGCGCGTACCTTGGTCGCATTCTCAGCCCTACGGTTCACCCTTGACTCACCCCTTCGCCACTTCGACTCTACTCGGGTCTCCCTTACTTGCTCTTTCGGTCTCTCTTTGGTCTCTCCTCGTTCCTTCTTCTCCGTCTCTCTCTTTCTCTCTCCGCATCTTTCTGTCTCGCTTCGTCTCCCTTCACCGTGCCACTTCATCGTGAAACCTCGAAGGCAATCAATCCTCCGCCTTACAGCGCACTGACCACCTTCCAGGAAACTTCCGTCGTTGCGGCGGGGCTAGCTTCCAAAAGAAGCAGACGCTGAATTTTTTGTGCGATTTACCCTCATCGACTAGTTAGATGAATTATTCGTCGGGATAATTAATGCCCCGATAACGTCGCTTTGTCGCGTTAATTATGCGCATGTAATTTTAATCGTTACCCTCAAAGGCAATTGAAATTTTATGGCTCACATGCACGGCGTACGCGCGGTGCAGTTTTTTTTTTTTTTCACAGAAAGAATTATTAATTTTTTAATAAGACGACTTTTCTAGGAAATCGGCAAATCAATCGATCGTGATTTAAAAAACTAAACAACTGTTTAGTTTTTTACCTCTCTAGAAAATCGGTCACCGCGTGTATCGTGAAGTAAACAACAAAATGACAATTTCGCGATTGTAATACTTTTTCTTTGACAGCGCGATGTAAATGTCGCTCTGTTAAGAAAAAAGCGCAGCAATTTTGTTGTTGCATTTCTTTGCTCAAGTTTTGCGTCCGGCGCATTTATTTTCTTGACTCCGCACACTGCGGAGCTCCAGTAGAGGTATCCACCACTCCCTTTTCTCCTCTTTGTGCCTCAGAGGTAATCGATTCACCGTCTTACAGCGTGCTAACCATCTTCCGAGAAAATTCCAACAGCCGCTTGCAATTGCGGAGTAGATCCGACGAAAAAGAATAGCGAATGCTTAATCGTGCGTTCTACGGATACGACGAATTTTGCATTATTCTGCCCCTCTCTCCCCCGCCATTGTTTTAATCGATCTAACCGACTCACGACTGTACGTTGTACAGTTTCGCGCGAGATAAATCTAGCAGTGAGAAATCGTGAAATGTTAATCGACAATTCTGCCGATTGTTACAACGTTGACGATTGTGTTAGGAAATTCGTTATACGATTACGTCGAGGTCGTCGAGATAATCGAGACAGGCATTGACCGAGGCGAGAATCGGCTTTTCTTTTTCCAATTTTTTTTTTTTCGTGCATCTTTACGAGGCGTCATCTTGTATCGTCTCTTCGCGGTTAAAAGTTTCGCAGGCAATTAATCTTTGGCTGTACAGTATACTGGCCACGTTTACAAGAGAACTTTCACCATATTACAACGTAACCGACTATGCACCCAGAAACTTCTACCCGGTTTGCGAGCGATGGCTTGATTCGAAGAACAAAATCGTGAATGGTTAATCGTTGGGTTGCGCCAGCGATAAATTTACATTACACGGTGTCTTCAACGTCATTCCGACACGAAAGTTTCGAGCCAAATTGTATTTTTCAACATCGTATATATCCGCTTAAATATAATTGCACCGGAACACGCGTTACACGTCCGTTGTACTTTTGTTCTGTAATATATTCTTATAAAACGTAGAACACAAAATCTAAAGTTAAGCGCATGTATAATATCAGACATCAGGAAAATTGGAGATAATAATTCTGTGAATTTTAAATTAATATAATTTATCCTCGCGAAAAAAAAGAATGTCTTGCATATACACGGACAAATTCGATATCTGATTAAAAACAATTTTATATGAAATTATATATGAGATTAAAACAATTTCTTATGCACATTATAACGGATATAAAGTTTGTTCAAAGAATTTTTCAAAAAGATTTTTTCTCGGATTATAAATTAAATAACAGACTTATTACGATTATGATCGTTTTCTTTGTACAAAATTGTTTTTACACGCAGACACACATGCGGAATCGTATCGTCGCCGTTTTACTAAAAAAAAAAAAAAAAAAAAAAAAAAAAAAAAAAAAAAAAAAAAAAAAAAAAAAAAAAATTCGTTCAGCTATTTCAGTTTCTTGCGGTTATTTCTGTACGGCGGTCATTTCCATCTCGCCGCGATCCCGTAGCCAAAGGCTATACGAAGTCAAATCGGAAACCAATCAATACCGATAATTAATTAGAAAAATCAGGAAGAAAAAAAAGTCACAAAACTCGAGAGCTCGACCGCTGCTGGAAAAATTGCCAGAGGCTCTCGTTTGACCCCCGACGTCTTCCCCTTTCTACGACTTTTCACCCTCCTCACACCCGATCTTCCCTTTCTGTCCGCAGTATCTTTCGCGCGCGTTTCTCCACTCGCCGTTCTTCTCCCCCGTCGTCGAGCTCATCTCTTACGAAGCTCTCGTATCTTCATGCCCTTTTGCCATTGAATAAATTAACGTTTTTAGTTTGCCGATATTCCGAGACCGAGCCCAAACGAATGCTATATCTTTTCGTTTCTATTGGAATGAATGAACTTCTTTTTCTTTCAAAGAGAGCCCAGGCCAAGTCGGTCGGTGGCCATCGAGCCCATTCATCCGCTAAAATTCCGTAGGAATTTTAATAACTTGGATTCGTGCTGATTAAAACGGAAGTCACGTCTATATACCACCGAACCAACTTCGGGGTTCTTCGATATTTCGTTTTTTTATATATTTACGCTTGTACCGAGATTCTTTTACGCGATTTAACAAGAGTTTGTTTTTGTCTTTTGTCAAATTAAATTTGCTTTACTCGATTCGGTTTTTTGTTTGATGAAGCAGAATAATTGGGGGAATAATCACACGAGCGTATGTCCTTTATATTAACATGCGAGCGTGAATCTAATTAATGCACATGTATTCATTTTTGTTTACAACGTGTATTTTCAAAATTTTTAATCTTGGAATTTTGTTTTTCACGTCGAAAACAAATTATCTATGACAAAGACAATATGATTTTACAATCATATTAACCATTTATTTACTCCGCTCTACAAGTAGTAGAAATCAGCGTGCACCATAGTCACTGACTGGCACTTTGGGGTGAGGGTGTCATTCGGTCTGCTGGTCTGTCGGTCTGTCGGTCGGACGAGGAGTCGAGAGAAAGACGAGGGGGAAGAGAAAGAGAAGGTGCATGGCGCACGTCCACTATCAATTTATCACTCAACCCTTGGTAACTTTCCCTCTCGGACCTCGTTCTCGTTTTCCCTCTTTTCTCGGGTCGTCTGGAGTCCCCTCTCTCCTTCGTCTTACGATCTGCTCGACAGCGGAAGGGGAAGGGAGGACAGATAGAGAAGGGACAGAAGGGCAAACGGAACGAGAAAGAGAGAGATACAGTGAAAAAGGTGAGGTAAGGGGAAAAGAAAGAGAGAGCGACAAGGAGAACAAGAGAAAAAGAAAAAGGCAGGAACGAGTCGAAACGTCCATGACCAGCACAATGTAGTGATGGTCAGTTCGGAGCTACAGGATCGGGATTTTACCGGTGCATTCACGTTCTCTCTCTCTCTCTCTTTCTGTCAATCCCGGTGCATGCCACGAATGCAACTTGCTATAGATGCACGAGAACGACGTACACGTGCAACTCCTCGCCGTCGACGAACGGTCTGTATAAGTCAACGTCTTTCACCGGGTGGACATTCATTAGTCCAAGACTAACTAGAATATTAATTGATTACATTTGCGACTTGCGCGCACGCCAAAGAATCAGTGTCTTGATACGATATCTCGTACACGTGACGGATTCTTCCTCACGTGAAGGACATGATCGAAGATTTTAATGTATTCGCAAAAACATGCTCCGTCGTATCCGATATAAGTAACGCGTATTATATTTTAATTCAAAAAATATATCTCGCAACTGAGCTCTTCGATTCGTGTGTGATAAGATTTATGAGATATATTTATACTTAAATTCGCGGAGATTTTTAACAACAATATAACAGCAACCTTCTCATTAAAACTAAAAAAATATTAATAATTTACATTTGGCCTCGATCTCTATACTTTTTTTCTTGGCTTAGAAAGACACGTTAGGAGGGACAGGTTAATTGAAACGTAAAAGCAACGCTTAAAGACACAAAGAGATGTGCAAAGAAGGTTCTAATAAGGGCTTCTTTATGGACTCATTAATCTGAAAATAAAAGGTGTGTCGTCTTGAGAGAAAATTATAATTCCACGTAACATGTTCCGTATATAAAAATAAATAGATACAAACTGTAAGTAACAATAATTATTCTGAAATCTTTTTCGTATTATTCAAAGTGTTGAGAAAGTAACGATATATTATTTAAAAAAAAATTTCTCCTCTCTCTCTCCACTTTTATATCATCAAACAGTTAAATTTCCGGCTTTGATTTTACGTTTTTTCTCATATAAATGATGTTTTTCTTCAATTCCTTCCCCGGAGAAACAAAGCCGCTGTATAGGAAATATCGAGCAATGCCACGAGCGGTGCGATCTTGACCTTGATAGAAAAGAAGCTTTCTCTCGGTCATTCGTTGCGCGGGTCAGTTTGACCTTAAGCAATATATAAAACGCGCAGGACATAACTGGATACAGAGAGGAAACTTTTCTACTGGTAGAAAGTGGGTGGGAGGGGAGGGAGGGTTGGGACAGTCGAGCAAAAGGAAGAGAAAGAAAAAGAAAGCAGGGATCCAGCACGGGTAGCGAAAGCACGGGAATCCCGGGTGGTTTGAGAGGGGAAAGAGAGAGAAAGAGAAAGAGAGAGGTCGGATGGCGAGCAATAAAATCAAGCACCAACCCTTCTGCCCGAAGTTGAGTCGTAATCTTACTCGCTGCCAGAGGGGGTCGAGGCCTACGAGATCTCATTTTCTTTTCCGCCAGGGTAATTAATTAGCATTACGTTGGCAAAATCGCAGTCAACTTTAACACGTCCCATGTACTGTTGTCTGAATAAACAATTTCATTGGAGGAAAATTCACTTGGATTACTTAGAATCACAACTAACGCACAAATGTCTTGATTCATAGTAATATCGCGTAATTAGCATGTGACAAAACAAAAGCTTAAGTTATTTTTTGTTTTTGTATTTACCTACACCAGTTTAAATTGGAACACATCGCGCTTTTATTATCTTCTCGTGAAAAACAAAACACGTGAATTATTATATTTGTCTTCTTGATCGTGATTACTCGGTCTTCCGATAATTATTTGGAAACGCGCGGTTTCGCGGCTCGATTATAAATAATTCCAATCTTGTTTTTACCCGTAGCGAAATCATTAGTACGTAGAGAAACGTAGATACGACTCGTCGTCTCGTCGTACACTTTTAATGGCGGATTTTCTCCTTTAACATTTACAAACGTTCCCCACTGCGTAATTGCAGGACCCTCCGAAGGTAAATGCACGTGAATGCAGCGAAATCCGTCTCGTCGTCCTATGGAGGAAGAATTTCCGGAGAATTGGCGAGGGGGGGGAGTAGGAGACTGTTGGAGATGGGAGAGAAGAGGGGATAGACAGCGTACCGCCGCTGGTTGCTTCAAGAAAATTAAGTACCGCCTGGTAATTTGAGGTATTGATTTTTATAGCCTCTCCCGGTAGGCATATATTAAAGTTCTCCCTCTTTGTCTCCCACCCCTTTGCAACATCCACCCCTTCGCGAAGTTACCCTTCCCTCGCGTGGGCGACACGAACGCGGCAGTGCCTGGCGATCGTCTGACTCTCTTTTTCACAACAATCATTTCTCCGTTCCATTCTTTTCATGGAAAATGCGCGACGATATGTATACCTTTTGCTCGGTTCCGCTTACATCCCTCACATCAATTAAGCGACCCTATATATATATATACTGAAAAAGAATCAATTTGCGTAATAAAGCACGATCCGTCAGCAATTAAGCAAATTCGTTCCACTCATGGCGCTCCGAAAAAAAAAACAAAGAAAAAAATTCACGATTACATAATAAATTATTTCGAAGCAATACACTTCTCTTCACACTGCCGAGGTGTTTAATCATTCCAATATATGCGCGAAGCGTAATTTGTTTATGCGGTTGCGATCATTAATTAAACATCTTGAGTATTTTCGATTTTACACGAGATATGAACGTGTACACAATTAGAGAAACAGATATGTCTGCGCGCGCGTATATTTCAAGTTTGTAAAGTATAAATTTTTAATTATTTACCTATTTCTTGCACGAAACAACGTTGAAAGTCTCTCGCGAAGTTGAAATTATTTCTCACACATACACGAGACAGCGTGTGCTACAAGTGTTAGGGAGAAAAAGAGAGAGAGAAAGTAAAATAAAAACCGCATGACAGTGTGAAGTTACGGTACGGAATGAAAAAGGTCAGAGGTGAGAAGTTCGATGGAAAAGTGGCCGGATGACACGTGATCCGGTGTTAAAAGACGGGGAAAAGGTCGCGGAAAGCCACAGAGCGGAGGCTGTGTACGGTCCGTTTACTCTTCCTCCGTCTCGATGTCGGAGTATATAGAAGCAGAAAGAGAGGTAGAGGAAGAGGAGGGAAACCTCTCCCGTTCCCAGTTCATATGTGAGCGTCGATTTCGCGGTCCGCTGCGCCGCGTGAGTGGTTTGCCTGCCGCTTAAAAGATTCGAGACACGGTCGTAGCGATGGGTACTCGACACCGCGCAAATCCACTCGAACAACTCGACAAACTCGACAAAATCTTTCGTAAGCTCGTGACCATTAGACATTTGTTCTAAGTCGAGACTGCGTGTTGCGATAAAAAAACAATTTGGTTTGCAAAATATCTGGTGAATTTTAATCAATGTGTGAAATAAAAAAAATATATAAGAGTTTGTGCATATATCTTACAAAAAAAAAAGATGATATTAATATTATTCGTGTTCGGTGATTCTTAGCTACTCGTTCAATATTTGACATAGTTCTTTCGTTGAGAAATCGAGAGTTTATTCACGTACGTACGATGTGTCCGTAGACGGAATGTACAATTTTGAGAGATAGGACATTTGTCATGGTGCGCGGTATTTTATACATATATATATATATATATACTGACTTTTATATACATATGTATATATATACTGATATAAAGATCCCTCTCCCCCGGATACATAGACGTGGCGGCAAAGGTGAATAAAAGATTTCTTAAAATGATTTGCTCCCGTTCTTCTTTTCCTCCCTCCGATAACGTACGTATTACCTGAGCTTCTAAAGGCAGCGACGCAAAGGCTAGAGCGTCGCACCTGTTGCTTCACTTCTCAGCACCACCAAATCGAAGACCTCGGCTACGACGAGATACCATAAAATGGAATTTCATAAAGTGGAAGAGCGTTTGATTTACTCCGATTTCGAATGTAATTGCTGCGACAATTAATACATATATCCGCGCACGTATTTATTTCTTACTACAATTCTCTGCATTAATAGGAAAAAAAAACTATGAATTGTTTTTCGAAAGAAAGCACAAAATATGCGTAAAAATAATAAATTATTCGACGCAATGTGAAACATTGCTCAGAGATACACAATGAGAGATGAGATTCGCAAATATCTCGGTAAAAGTGGTTTATCGATACAAAATGAGCGTTTGTTCAAATCCATCATTACCCGGAGCGAGCGTTGTACGGCGTACCTATTCCATGGGACGAGGTAAAAAATGCTGATGCCAGGCCAGCGTGAGGTCCGGGGCTTATGCACGCTTCAGGAACTCGGACACTTCGGGATTTAACGGAGAGTTCGCACGAATAAACAATATTCGTACCCTCCGTGGGTGCTGGCCTTATTAATGGTCGTGGAAAAGGAAAAAAAAAAGAGAGAGTCCGCGGCACGCGAACGATTAATGTCGTTCGACGATAAGCACGCTAACTAAGGGTGTCGTAATTAGCGCGTCATTCCCTCTGCCTCTCCGCGCGCGCGCGCGCGATCGATGTCCACGAGATTATTATCCTCGCGTGATGACTGTCGGGGACATAATTGAGATATATCGCGCAAGGATCCGGGGGTAGACGCGCGCGCGCGGGAGTCAATGTTTTGAGGCGAGTACACGAATCGCGCGTTTCAATTATAGGGATCTGAGCGAAGAGATCGAACGCGCGAGTGAAACCGGCCTCGGTAAACCGCGATTCCTAATCGCGGTGAATCGGTAGGAAGAAGCGGATCGCGAGACGCGTCGAAACATAGACATCTCTCTAGGATTTTTACAAATTGTTACAGTCTTTCTAATTTGCAAGAAAGTAAATCCGTGATCTAAAAAATAATCAATTTGCGCAGAGGTAAAATTGTCTGGTGAAAAAAAGAACGTGTTAAAGTATGTTTTCAACTTTACATGTAAAATTTAATGACGATAATGTTTTTGTTTTCTTTTTTGGAGAGGGAGAGATCATATGTCACATTCAAAGAACAATCGGCCACGAATGAAGGACAATCATTGTCCTCGAGTTACTCCGTTTGTTCACAGAGACTTCCCTTGAAATTGATGGATTCGGATCAACCTCGTTTCCCCTGCTTAGTCGGCAATCTCTGCTAAATTCTCACGTTTTGAATCAATCGTGCAGTTCGCTCTAATCTCGCGAGTGACAGGCCGCCTTAGAGTTTCTCTCTCTCTCCCCCTCTCTCTCTTTATCTCGCCACGACGACGTCGCGATGCGGCGGCGTCGAATTTCCCGATTCTTTCGCGAAAAATGGGCAGAGCCATTAATAGCCGCGACAAGCGCAACAGGAAATCCGCGTTCTCGGTGACGAAAAAACCCGTCATCAAGCGACGGTACACATAACCGCGAAAGAAATTGCCGTCATTCGCAAAGTAGTAATCTTTCCGCCCAGGCAATATATTCATTTTTGCCGACGCGGCATTTTATACCGAACTGTGCGCGACTTTCGCAGCTTCCTCCCTGTCTCTTCATTCTATTTCACGCCCGTTCTCGTTGGGAAAACAAGCGTAGTAGCGTATTTTCTTAGGAAAATTTCTCACGCGTGAACGCGCAAGAAAGAGCGTATAAAAGTTTATTCTGAGAACACTTAGTGACACTTTTCATTGTCAACTCTGTCGGAAGTTTGTGCGCCTGAGGACTCAAAATATCGTAAAATTATCTCACATTCTCCTTCTCATCCCGAAAAATATCGGTACACAGCACGTGCGCTTTTAAATGTTCGTTAACACGTGAATTCCAGAAGAATGTCGTTGCGCGCAGGTAGTAGATTGCTTATATGTGTATACATAAACCACGTATACGTGTACAATACACACACACACATATTTACGAGAGATGGTCAGAGCAGGTTTTCGAGCTGATATTATTTCTATTTACTTGCGGCCACGACCTAGAGGCCTCTCGCACCTCGGCGTTCTCCTTTCTTTTCTTATAACTCTTTTATTCTCTCAGAGATACAATCATGTGGTATCAAAAAAACGTCAATATTTTTCATCCAGCGAATTTGTCAAATTCGAGTAAAATTCAGTTTGTTTTCAAACATATCTTATTAGAAAATAATTAAACTTAGTACAAGACAAATAAAAATCTAGTCTTGCATAAATAAAAAACAAATTGCAATAATAATGATTTTAAAAGTTGATATATTTACAAATGATCCGTCAAATGATCGGGCATCTTTGAAAGACGGTACTTTTTTTTTTATATGTTTCGAAATTATGACGATACTATACGAGAAACTTTATGTATTATCATATATTCTCAACTACACTTCCGAGACGCAAACAGTTACTCCATTTTTAATACCGTTACGGTTCAAGCGTCTCGTCACGATTATCCGGACTATTTCTCTTCCCTACGGTTACGGAGTCTACCGGATGTATATCACGCCGAAGCTCCATTCTGATTTTATTTGCACGCCGGGCCAGAATACTGCACGGTTGCAGCGCACATCCTAGTAGCCACAACAACCCGGTGCTCTTATCCGCGATAGCTCGCTTAGGTGGACTCGGGGTAACGTAACACCTTAAAAATCCTCTCGCGTGCACACGTGCGTGCGTTTCGCGTGTAGCAACACGTACGCGCGCAATAAGTCACGGACTTCGAGAGAGTCAGGGCTGGGTGCATATCCAGCGAAGATCACAAAATAACGAAGAGACAGAACAGCGCCATTGTTTATAAATTTGCTTGGACGAGACAGTAACATATAATTAAAAAATAAATCCAGAAATATCAGATCCTTTTTTATGTTCAATCAGTATTGAAAGATAAGGCCGCGTAAAACCGAACGTTGGCAAATAATTTTGTTGCAAAAATCTCTTTAAATAAAATAAGATACAATTTTTTATTAATGAACACAAATAATTCTTTCTTCAGTAGAACATTTTCGAATTTACCGACGAAATATTACGATGAATAGAGTGATCAGTATCCTTTTTTTTTTTTTTTTTTTAATAAAACGCGATCTTAGTAAAATATTTTCAATCGAAAAATCGGCTCGGCGCGCCCAGTGATTACAGTACATTTGGCCTGATGGTTAAGGCAGCCCTGTATATACACGGAGGGCGGGCCGCGGGAGAAAGATGAGGCCGTGTCCGCGATCGTGACTGCTCGTGACATACACGCTCACGTTATACATACATCTTGTCCCGCGCGCCACGAACTTCCAGCGATGAGCGCGAGGCGTTTGGTTACCACAACGATCACACACCGCCGTTCTCATTCGGTCAGCGCGAATTCGCCTGTGCACGACCACGCCGTTAAAAAATCCCTTATCCGAGCGTATCATCGCTTCGTCCTCGATGCGCGAGGTGACGACAAAAATTATTACACAGGGCGGAAACTCGCGTGATTTTCGATAATTAGTTAGGAGCGAGTCATATGTTTCACCGTTACGCATCGATTCCTTTTAGAAATATTATTCGCGAGATTAAATCAAACGCGTCGGTATTATGTGCTCGATCATGCTCTTCTACTCTCTCTCTCTCTTTCTTTCTCAGCATGAAAATAATAAATATCTGTACTTGGAATTCAATAAGAGAGAGAGAGAGAGAGAGAAAAAAAAAAGTGCGCAAATTTCTCTTCTCTCGGCAGTCGCGAGTTATTATCGCTATAATGGCTTCTCCATTGGCCAACGAGCTATCGACATCTAAGCATCTCGCGCGAGCAGATGATAAAGAGAATTATTGCCGGAACAATCGTGATGCTTCGCAGCGTAAATCATGCATCGTGCGACTGCCAAGACAAAACTTACGAGCCGCGCAACGTTTTCCTCGAGCGCGACGACCCAAACCCTTTTCGCGCTCTCTTCTCCCCGCCCTTCGCAATCGCGCCCTCTCGTCTCTTCCTCCTCACGAGAGTGACGATAAAAATTACATGAAGTCGTGGCGCGTTTCACACAGATTTTAACTTTGCACAAGTTGCGTTGAACTCTTCGGAGATTCTTGGTGGCCCTTGCAGTACGCTGCAATAACTTTTTTGTTGCCTGCAATAGCGGAGGAGGACTCTTCTTGATTGTGAAAGACTCTTCTTCTTTGCGCGCGTCTTGTCGTACACGCTTTGTAATATTCCGCACTCGAGAACATCGCGGATTTAATCGAACGTTTTTTTTTTATAGCGCTGTGCGCGTGTACGTGTGCGTGTGTAAACTATAAAAACAGTCTCAAAAATGTTTTTTTTTTTTTTTTTATCTTTTTTCTTATATCATTAGTTTGGCACAAAAACTGCGCGATATTTTATATTAGAATCGAATTTCAGCAATAAATCGTAGAGTGAAAAACAACAAATCTATCATCAAGAAATATCGAATTACATACACGCCGGAATGCAATCTCGCAATCGCATTGACCGCGACAGTGCCACCGCATGTAGCTCCTGATCGAATTGCACCGTCCGAGTGTAGTCGGATACGAAACCACGTGTCACGTATTATCCGCGATGCGTTTTCTCACGCGGCCGATGGAATCGACCGAAGCGAAAGGCATCGGAGAGCAATCGGCGGGGGCAGGCGGGAAACGTTGGAAGGGGTAACGCAAGATCTTCATCTGTAACATCGCAAATTGAACGAAGGTTTGCCGCGACCACTGAGTCGTACCACAAGTCGAGGCATATATACTATATCCACGGGCGCTATATACGGGATGGTAATGCACGTATCGACTTGATTTAAATTACTTTAGACCCGCCGGGTTCCCCTGTTATTTGCAACTCGGTATCTTTGCCAACGATGAATTATTCGAGTACGTGAACGCGCGCACGTTGGTGGTCGAGGGTTTTGCTTCGTTGTCTATTGTCCACGCGGCACGAATTGCGTCTTTGTATTTCGCGCGGCATCGTTAATTTTGATCTAATTAATAAACCTGTCGATTATTAGAGAATTGTGTCACCGCAAGAGAAAGAGGCGCGCGGGGCGGGATATTGAAGGTTCAATAAATCGTTCGCGTGTGCGTGTGATGTTACACATGTCAAAGTGTATACAATATTTTCCTAATGGAATTTACACAGCATCTGCGCTGTGCAATCGTTTTATTTTATTTATATTTGACGTGTGATTCTATTTTATTGCCGAAGAATAAATCAGCAGCAAATTTTGGTCGTGTTGCTGCATCGCTGCTGATTTAAACCTTCGACAGTAAAAACTACATTCCATCGTCACACGTGGGTTTTGCTGGCATAGAATAGCATATTGCGTCAAAGTTCCAGGGAACGTTTTTGTTTCGTATAAGGAAGAGATTTTCGCGAATTCTCGCACGGGAGATTACGTCTGAACTATTTAGCAAAATGTGTTTCGCCTCGTAAAACAAGGGATTGGCACCGTGCACATGCAGATTGCGTCTTCCTCTATTGTTTTTTTCTTTCCTCCCCCTCGTCCCCTCGCCCATCGTTGCCCACGGACGTATCTCCCCGGCGTGTTCTTTTCCTTCCGTCACACGCATGCCGCGTCACAATAGGTGAGCCTCTTTCGAAAGGTGTAACGGCATTATCTGCGAACGCACTAAACATTCGCAAGTGGCAAACCAGGCAGAGAGAGGCGCAGTGCCTTAATTGTCGCCTTCCTCCCCGGGATTGTATGGCACGTCAACCATGAAGTAATGCTTGCTCGTATGGAGAGTCGCCGCAAAGGATGCGAAACGTTCGCTCCGAGAGTCAAACGCCTCATTAGTATCTTCCACAATCGACTTTCGAAAGCACGTTGACCGGCAGCTCCTCCTGTGCGATCGATCGTGCTCGACTTTTAGATAACAGATGAATGCTTTAAAAAAAAAAAAAAAAGAGGGAGAGAGGTGTGAACGCGAGCGAGAGTGCGGCCGACGATGTAATAAGGTTTTTGCGAGAATACTTTTTTCGACGGACTTTATTCCACGGTCCGTTTTCACGAATTACGTGAGATTGATTATTCTTCTTTTTTTGCAACAATTTGTCACTTATCTTTTTCTCTCTTTCTCTCTCTTTTATTATTAGTCATTCTTCTTTTGATTGTTCAATTTATTTTTAAAAATTCTATTTTTTCTTTCTACTCGCGATGCGTTTTCGAATAAATTTCCGACGAATCACGCGACCACCTCGCGCGATTTAAATGTCATTGAAAATCGGGAGAGATTTTCCGACAATTGTGCCACGCGGTTCGTTCTCGTCAGACGCCGACCGTGACATAGAACTTGCGTGTCGATCGAAGGCATGGTCGCCTTTCCCTAACAGAGGGCAGAAGGCGCGGCGTCTGTCAAGTACGTTTAAAGACAAGTTAAAGACTAAAATTACCCAGCCAAGCGCAGTCTATCTAGTCTCTCGCAAAATTCCTTCCCACGTTTGAAGACCCACTGTCCATCAGTCCGCGCAACAGAGAGAATGTACTTTCGTATCTACAAATACGTTTTCATGCATAGGCAATGCGCCACGAAGAAGCGGGATTAACGTTACGTATATTGTTCAGCTCAAGTTCTATTCGATAGTTGAACAGTATTTGACTTGTTCGTCGATCGTAGACTTAAATACCGATCGTATCGTAAATCCGTGTTTACTTAGCGTTGGGCAGGTCAACAACTGGTGGCGAGTGAGTGGCGAGCGGTCACGCAAAAAAGAAAAGACACATTGAAAAAGGGACAGAAGGAGAAGAGAACAGAGGCGAGGTCTCCTCCGCAGAGGGCGGAAGAGGGTGTCCTCTTCGTGGCCGCCGCCACCGGTCGTCACCGCGGCGCGTTAAGGCCAGTAGATACGGGCCTAAGTCGCCGGACGCTGAACAACGGACGTTGAAGCGGAGAGCTCAGTGATTACGAGCCTGATTGGCCGCCGCCGAGATGAGACGGCGGCGTCCGTCCTGTCGACCGCAGCTCGTGACGGAACAAGCGCGCGCGCTCTTGAGAGAGAGAGAGCTTTTCTTATTTATTCGTACCGCCGCGCCATGCGCTGCCGCGGACTGCAACCGGAATATAGCGGTGTGTACGCGAGCGAGGGCGATTCGGGGAGGGAGAGAAAGAAAGAGGAATATACTCCGTCTACCGCGGAGAGAGCCTCCGTATATAATTTCATATCGCGGCGACCCGGTGCGCGCCGCGTAGGGATAGGCGCCACGCCCACCTGTGTGTCTCTTGGGCGCCAGCCCAAGTTGCGTCTCCTTTCGCTGCACCGCAGCGCTTGATGCTTCTGTGCTATCCGCTCCCGCTATTTCTGCTTTTGCGAATCTCTCGATTTTTTTTCTTCCGCTTTTTCTCTCCCCTTTACCGGGCCCGTTTACCCTGAGACAGATAGTCCGGGCATCTGCGGTCGCGAACGCATTTTCTCTCTTAATTTTTCATTAAAGACTTCTGGCCCGTGTTCTCACCCTCGCATTTTTTATCGATATATTAAAAATGCGCTTCTTTATTTCTGCAAAACCCGTAACACACGCGACTCGTGCGAAATGTGCGCCAAAATTGCGCGCGTTCGGCGACACGTTTGTTTGAGCGAGGCACGAGAATAAAATTGCGGTCCGATATGTCGCAGAGATTATAGGAAAAAAAACAAACAAACAAACAAACAGAACGTTTGTTAGGATTCGACTTTGATGAAAATGCGTCGAGATAATCTTTCTTCATCAAACACGCCTTACGCGTCGTCTCTCTGCTCCTCTCATCCGTTACCCGTGTATTATTCGAGCGTTGATTTTACATTTCTAGCGCTTCACTGTCATCACACTCTATCAACTTCGTTCTATTCCACCCATCACTTAAACCCGCTCAATTTCCGCCGCGAATGCCGCGAATCTGCTAAACCGCAACGCGTGACGACCTAACTGCTTTTCGTTTGAAGCCTTAAGGCCGTCTCCGCGAAACCAAATGGGCCTTCTCCCTCCTCCTTTCCCCCCGAGCCCCCTTTCGCTTCTTCTCATTCGCCGCCCGCGCGATTCCGCGCGCGATTCCATTTAGCGCGACCCGCAAACTGCGCGATGTCCTTATCTTTTGCTATCTGTTCTTCTTTATTTTTTATGTTTGTGTGGTTTAGCATTGTCTTCCTTTGTAAACACGCGCGCCAATGAACGGGTAATTGGTTTGCGCACTATTGTAATGGGTTTGCGCACTTATTCTTACCACGAATAGACTATCCTCGATGACATATGTCTCTCTTAAAAGCACGATTTTCTGATATGTCAGAAGCGTATTTAACAATGTTAAAAATATTGAAAACAAATTCGATTACTTTGATTCTTTAAATGAAAATAATTTTCCTGAAAACAGCAAGGAGTATTTTTTTAATTACAATAACTAAAGACAAAGGAAAAACGATATGCGAGATAATATGTAGAAGAAGAACAAAAGATCATCAACAGGATAGTTCAAAGACCTAAGACGAAAATTGGAAGTCCCTCTCTAGGAAAGATCAGAAAATCTATAAGACGCTGTAACAGGCACTTTGTGCCAAAACGACAGTTCTTTGAACGTGTAATGTCACACACTCTTAGAAATAGAAAACGCGGAATTGCATCAACGACACAGTCGTCAATTTCTGTTTGTGAAAATTTATAAAAATCGCATGTAAAATCTGTGGATATATCGCACGCAAAGTTGTTCGAAATTTTGTGAGAGTTTGGGAACTTCGTTGACTCATCGAATGGATTTCGTCGAAATGTGTAAATCGAATTAAAAGTTGCGGTCCGTCGAGAATTGGTCATACATCGGACGGTGATTGAATAATTCTATTATTCGCGCAAAAGAGTATCGCAACGTTTTATTGATATTCGATACGACATGTATATTTATGGCGCGATAAGAAATCCTACGGTTAAATTCAGTAATATCGATTACGATAGACGTATTTACATATTATCGAATCGTTACATCCGTTTTGTGTGAGGATTCAGAAGTGAGATGCCATCTTAACGAAAAAAAAAAAAAAAAAGTATCGAGCAAGCTCTACGAACAGTGCGCAAACAGGTTACGAGGGATGTATAATCAGACGATTAGCGAATTTCGAAAATAACGCGGAAGCAGCCGGACGCGAAGCACGAGCTCTTCACGAGAAGAGGAGATAATAGAGGAAAAATGTTGATTAAAGGGTTTGCTTAATGGATGGAAATGAAAACCGTTCGTTAAGCCACGATGGCAACACGAAGAGCCAACGAGTGAAAGTGGTATGCAACAAAATATTAACGAGGCCGTTTAGCCAATCGGCCAGTGCGGCTGATATACGTCAGATTTTGTGAATTATCTTTCTTTCATCCTCTTTCTCTTTTTCTCTCTCTTTCTCTTGACGCATCGTTTCGATAAAATCGTATATATTTTCGTAAAAACAATCCAATTACATACGGAGGGGAGGCATTTATACGATGCATCAAGTAGGCAAACAAATCACCGGACGGAAGAAACAGCGCGGAGGGAACACCTACGGCGCCGGGGTTCACGAAGAGAGCGAAGAGACGGATAAAAGAAGGGCGAAATACATGGGCCGCAACACCGATCAAGAGACAAAAGGGTGGGCGGGCGGGGAAAAGGGAAGAGGAGAGGAAAAAGGAGGGCGGGCGGTAACGTTCTCGCTGAGATACCAGAGCACACACGACGAGGAGGAAGATTATTGTGTAGCGCGAGAGGGTAGGGCATGACCCTGGGCGGCCACGAAGAAGATCGGTACCGCGCGGCAGCCTCGCCGTGTCCATCCGCGTGCGCGCACACACGTGTGTGTACACACACGAGGCGCAAACGTGTGTGCGCGCACACGTGTGCTCTCGCCACACAACCGACATATTATGCCGCGGAAGAACATGCGATGCCGCCTTCTTCGTGAGAGAGAGCAAAGGGAAACACATCGTGCATCGTCACGAAGTTCTTTAATCGCTCTCGATCTATCCCGCGCTCGATGTCCGGTGAACCCAATCGCGGAGATCGAATCGCAGAGATTCGACAGGTGTGTCGCTCATCTGTTTCCACACGACTCTCGGATATTTATTTTCGACACGCATAAATCGGTAAAATTTTGCCTTCGAAAATTTCCTCCCTCCTCGAGGGAAAATCCGAGTGATTAGATTTCAATCTTATTGTTAGATATTCACACACACAAAGCGTCTTATATTTGACGGAATCTTCTAAATTTCATTGCGCTGATTTAGTTTCAATTGTACTTTTTGTTCCCGGGCGATCGAATTCTCAGTCGTAAATCGGGAATGCCGCGAATATACATCTGACGCGCTAAATGTAATTGTAGTTGAGATAACAGAATCTATATTGTGCGATAATACGAATCGCGCGCTGGACAGCAAATTCAGTAACGCTTCGGCTCCGGTGTGTTTCTCTTTTCTTTTTTTTTTCGCCAGATATAATAAGAGGAGCACGCGCGAACCGGCGCGCGCGGCGCAGATACGGGGCGTCATGAGAGAGAGAATGAATCCGGGCACACAAACACAATGCCCGTCACGGATTTCTTAATCGCTCTCGATCTATCTGTACTGTAATATCTGTTACGGCTACGTGCACGCGCGCCGAAGTTACATATGTATATGCGCTTTGTTACGGACCGTGCGCTCGAATCTACATACTCGCTACACGTACGCTATTACACGTTGGTGGTGTGGTATCCCCGCACATGTTCTTCTTCTTTACCCGCGCGGCTTACCCCCTCGTTCCACGGGTCAATGGCTCGATGCCTTCGACTTTGGTCCCGATCTACTCCGCTTCGCACAGCCTCCCGCATTCCCTTCCTCTCTCATCTGCCGCTCTTCTTGCTTCTTCCTCTCTCCCCCCTCGACTTCTCATCAGTACCCGGTGACCATCTCCTCGTCTTCTCTCTACGTACAATATGTTACGCCTCGCTTCGTTTCGTTTGTTCGTTCGTTCGTTCGTTCGTGTTACTTGCTTTTACCGAGAGAGCACCCCGGCGCTCGTTTCGGAGACTTCAATGCGCGACAGCTCCTCTTTTCTCGTCTCTCCGTTTCTGGTTCCTTTCGTTCTTCCGTTCCCGCCCCCACCAGCTGCGCCACCAGAACACCCGAGAGCGCGCCTCTCTTTTCCGCGGCTTTCCCTTCCCCGTCGTTCCGATCCGGCGCGTTTCCACGGCGTTAACAGGTATTTTCGCCGGTGACGACGCCTTTCGGTCATCGAGAAACGTATAACAGTTCCTTCCTGCTGCGTGAAGCCAGCATATCGGCAGAGTTTATCTCTCTGTCTCACGCACACACACATACACAACGTAAATTCCAACTGATGAATCATCAATGTTAATACCATGCTAAAAAATATTTTTGTACTTATATTGTTACATAGTATTTTTTTTTTATCGAAACTTGTTTTGTGAGTAATGTAAAATATATTTTTTCGTGGGTTTCGCAATAATTTTTATGCGTGTCGATCGCAAATACACAGAGACGTTCGTTGTTGCTCGGCAAAGATTTAACGATCCGGCGCGAATTAACGACGATGTACCGATAGCCAGCCTCAGGAAAAGACCGACTCATCTTGCTGATGGCTCAATTGTTTCCGACGAATGAACGATCGTTTTTACTGCCATGGCTGATCTAATTGCGTCCAGGTCGCGGTTTCATCATCGAGCTAGAACACTCTTGCCGTTTTATTCTTTCTTCAGATTGTTGTCGCTCGTCACGAACAAGATATATAACGCGACGAGCGAAAAGACGGAGGAGAGAGATTCGACTTGTACGTATGACCTTTTCGTCACGCATGACGTGAAACAGGCCAAGTACGTGTGTGTATCGCGACCGCTAATGTGTCACATATACTTTGTTATATACATAAAACAAAGGAAAAGATGCAATAAATTTCTGGACGGCCGTCGTCGCTTTTATGGTCGGCGATTGCGTTGCACTCGGCATCGCGGCACGCGGTAAAAAAATTATCCGCGCGCGTCCCTGAGAAGAGGAACTCGCGCGCGTTCACCGCGCGCGACGCGCGAAACCAGAGCGTCGGGAAGCGTTTCCGCAAAACGCGTCGAAAACAAAAACGAAAAAAAAAAAAGAGAAAAAAACAGGAATCATCGAGAGGAGGAATACACACGGAGGAGGAACATCTCGCCGATGCAGCGCCGAGAAGAGTTAGGTATCCGCTTTTTTTTTGCGGAACGCTGCACCGAGGTCCTTCCTTCAGCCCGGGAAACGATCCGTACACGAGAGAAGAGGGGTCTTACGCGCCGGGACGGAACAATACATCGTGCGCACCGGTGCGGCCGTGGGGATCAAAAGTGCAGCGTCGTGATTGCATCGGGTCCGCCAAAGAACAAACATCCACCGATACTTTGTACTTACACGGCTTTATGAGCAATCAGCCGGCGCTGCCCCGCGCAAATTGTTTGTTCCTCAAACCCATTTAGCTCCATTCCGTGAAATTCTACTCGAATAATCACAGCTTCAGTGCCTGCCAATTACGTTTTTGCGGAGCGCCGTACGAACGCGCCACGGTAACGTGTATATACGCGTTTCGCTGCACATTTCAAAGAAGGTTGCGCGGGATATGGATAACACGATATTGTTGCTCCGATTCGGCGAAAACCCCCTACGAGAGCCCGACATTCCGAGCCGGAGGTGGCATTGTGCAAAGCGTTCTCTTACCACGCGCCTAACTATATGAGCGAACAACAAAGTGGAACGAAGTACGTTTTTTTCTCTGTTTATTTAAGAACTTGAAATTGCAACAAACGCGACAGAAGAAATTGCAACACAAAAAAGATATACTTACACGTACATCGGCACATGCTCGTATCGATCTTAAAACTTATTTGAACTTGGAATTGTACAATAATCTCTCGTTTAATCAGAGTTTTTTTATTTATTTATTATTTTTATATTATTTTTATTGCATCTCATGTGAGATCAGATTTGTATTATATTGCCCTTAACTTTCGAGATGTTGTATTTCCCTTTCAGAAATACGTGCTTGAGACATCAAATAGAGACTAAATCGATATGATCGCGGTGATAATCAATCTTTTATCGAAGAGTGTATCGCCGGTGCTCGCTTTGATTGGGCGGTGAAACAAAGCGTAGTGTATACCATTACTTTCCGTCGTCCGCGGTTGTGTGTGAAACGAATTGGACGAGAGCGAATTCAACGACAATCGGAATATTAAATGTCTTTGAACGATTCGCCTCGTTGCAGAGGAGAGTCTGTTGTTTGTTAAAAAAAAAAAATAAATAACAATCGGAATGCGCGTCTCTTTGTCGCACGGCGGATTCTACGTTCGAAGCATATCCGGGATTTTCTTATAATTACAATATTTATATAATTAATTTGTAGGAAGTTAAATATACGAATGTATATATCGGTCACACAAAACGTTGCAGGTATCGAAAGCAACATCGTGATTGACTTAGCGGATGATCTTTATTTGCTTGCTTAGACATAAAATACAATAAAATACAAATGTTCGGTATGTTTTTGCTAACGAAATTTGAGACAGGTAATATTTAAGACGTCTATGTTGCGGCGTTGGTAAATGATATTTAATATATCCCGCGTTCTCCATTGTCAGACGCGCGAGATCGATATTTACCGGTAATAGCGCCGCCGCGTAATATCGAGAGAGAGAGAGAGAGAGAGACTTAACGTGCACTAAGTAATAACCGAGATAAGTCAAGCTCTGGTAGCGTGGTGTACTGAGTAGGCGTGTGGTATATTATCAGTGCAATTTGTCACTTATTATCCAATATTGCAATCCAACCGGTATTGCTCGACCCGATTTTATTTCCTGGAATCGACAAATCATATATATAAACACACATTTCTACATTTAAATAAATACAAAATAAATCGATAAAAAAATTTCATATAATAAATAATTCGCGAGAGAGAATATAACGAGCGAAAGTTGGCAATTAAGCGAGAAAAAAATGTTAACAGATATATTTACTTTAACGCTCGCGACGCCAGATCGAGGCCTGACCGTGAAGCTTCGAGATGGGGGCCCGTGCAAAAATAAGAGCGATCTTCCGGATACGAGAGAGGGCCAGTAGATGCGCTCTCCACGCCGGAGAGTCCTGTTGGCCCCGCGCTTGCGTCCCACCACCTCGGCCCTTCGTGGAAACAAGAAACAAACTGTAGCATCGGACCTCGGATCAGCCAGCGAGGAGGGCTTCCACTTGTGGGAACCATCGTGCGCGCCGTGGCGTGCTCTCTGGACCACGAAGTGAAAGGTCTGACTCGGAGTTAACTGACTGACTCGTAGTGTATTTGAAGTGTACCGGCCGTGTGGTGCAAGGTGATGTATCCCCCTACCGTCTTCTCCCGTGTGTCTTCTCCGTGAACAGCTACGAGGAGAGAGAGAAAGAGAGAGAGAGAGAGAGACACGCACGCACGTGCGCCCGACCAGCGGCCCCGAAGTGCAGACGTGTGTGTGTGTGTGTGTGTGTGTATGCATTGGTGTGGCTTTGCAAGGCTTGCGCGTCGTTGTTACATATGTACTGTACGTGCGTACGTAGTACATAGAGGACGTTACGGCCTCCATGGTAATCGCCCATAAACCGCGAAACTATCCTTACATACGCGCCGAGCTGCCGTTTCTCTCCCCTTTTCCCGTTGGTCCTCTGCACCTGCACTCAATCTTCTTTGTCTATTGGAATCGTTTCCAGCTCCCGCGGATACTTGGGAAAGTGGCAGGATGCCGTGAGCGCGCAGGAAGAAGCGCGCGCGCGCGCGCGCGTATCTTGCACACCGGTCCGAACAAAGCCCAGCATTGTCCTCTCGTTAGGACCTAACGCGAACCGCACTCGATGGTGATTAGTTTGGGGCAACACAAGTCGTTTAAACTCAATTTCGCGTCTGACATCTACGTAATTCTTCTGTTTCGGGAAACAGCCGCTGTTTTTCACGCATTGCACTTTAAAGCATCTTTTTTGTCCGTGTAGTATAAAAGTCGGAATCGAGAATGTCTCTGCACTGTGACGCTGCACAAAGAACTAATGAGGATCGATTATTCCACTCGGTGATTAATTTTCCCCCGGGTCGCTTCTATTGTATGTTACTTATTTTCGTCTCCGGCGAACTACGGCGGCAACGTCAATTTTTACAAAGCTCCTTCGTTAAATCAACAGTTAACGATTTTATTCAAAAATTAATTTTCGCGAATGAACTTTACGACGCCTCGTGACATCGTAATAATAACTCTTTCGTAACTAATGAAAGACGCGCGATTGGCCGATAGACAAAAAATCAAAGAAACTTTTCACGTCGTCGATTCCAAGAGTCGCCGTTTTTTTTTCTTCGCGAATTCTCCTAGCCTAGGTATTAATTTTTAAGAAAGAAGAAAGACACACGCTCGAGAGACAAGCGTAGTGAAACGCGCGAAAGACCAAAGACAACGCCCTTAGGTATTTATATACGATGTTGGTGGTAAAGATGAGAAGTAAGAAGCGGGAGGTCGCGGGGGCCCGGCGGGGGTGCGCGGGAGATGGTCGAGGGTGGCACGGGGGAGAAACATGGAGATGAGAACGAAGGCGTGGGTAGTGGGGAAGGGGGAGGTAGAGCCGGCTAGGTATGTATAAGCAGAAGAAAGCGCGGGTCGATTAAAAGTAGCGAGGGTGTTTCTCCTCTCGTTACCGGAGAGCGAGCGAGTCGAGGCGAGGGAGAGATAAAAGCTGGGCAAGTGAGAAGGGAGAATCGAGAGAAGAGGACGTAAGGTGAAAGAAAGAGAGCAATTGCTAAGTGAGAGAAGGAGAGAAAGAGAGAGAAAGAGAGATGAATCTGGAGAGGGTGATCTAGATAGTCGTGAGAGACAGAGACGAAGAGGGAGTCGCGACATGGAAGCAGGAGACCGCGAGACGAAGATGAGGAATATACGACGAGGAAGAGGCGACAAGGGAGAACGAAGAAAAAGATCTGTAAAGCAAACGCAACGAAGAGAGACGGAAAGGCGCGGTTCCAATTCGAGAGGGTTCGAGAAACGGCGCCTTCGACCGGCGGGGGGTGGACGAGAGGGGGGTAAGAGGGAAAGGACCCGCCGACTCAAGAATCTCGACCTTTATTTGGATTTAAGCAAGGAAAGGGTTGTAAGACACGTCGAGGGTTGGGAGGACCCCGGAGGGAGTGCGGATGGGACTCGCCGAGATGGCGAACGCATACGGAAAGAGCCCGGAGGTACGCGAATGTAAATTTTACGATCAAAGTGGCGGATTAATACGGCGGTGATGCTACGCTGCCGCGATTACGGCTAGAAAGAGAAAGAAACCGGTTCGTTCCGCAGAAATATTTGGATTTCTGCGAAACGCACCATTGAAAACTGAATTTACCGAATATATGGCGAAACCTCCTTTGATTTAATTATTAAAGCGAATGAACAACGTGACGGATAATTCTCGTGTCGCGTGGATCGAAGAAAAAATATACACGAAAATACTTGCTCGCATCTGCCACGCTGCTTCATCAAGCGAATCGTTTGAAAAGCGTGCGCGCTTCGGTGATGAGACGGGAGGAAATCACGAAATTTCATCTCCAATCCATCGACAGCGCCGGCCATCAGCTGCTTCGAAGTTAAACTTTAATTTAACGCATCACAGACAGCCGTATCCTCTCACTCTTCCGTTTTCTCTTGTCATCTCTTACCGCTGCGGAACATATCCCGATCTGTAAAGAAAGAAAAAAAAAAAAACATTCCCGAGTTTATGTAGATCGAGACCGAAGCGATTTTGTCCCCCCCCCAATCACAAGTCCGCGTCTCTCTGTTTTCACGATCCACTGCGTACAGATCGCGTCTCTCGCGTTTTGATTGGTAGGCAAAGGGAGGAGCTAATAACACCTGCTGTCTGTAATGATTAACCATTGATTAAACTCCATTCATGTGTTCCCGATCATCAGCGTGAAATGTCTCTGTCTAGTCTGCGCGTTTGTTTTCGAATAAGCGGCTGAACTAAAAATCTAGTGACGATAATGACAAGTGGCTTAGCTAAAATCTAATGACGATCTTAATCTCAAATATAGAATTTTTTTTTTTTTCAATTGTGTGCAAAAGTCTCCGTTAAACCGTAGAATAAATCGCGGCGAGAGAACGTCTCTAAAATAACTTGAAATTTTAATTCCACTTTTAGAACGTTATTCATCAAGCATATTAAAAAAGAATCTTTCTTCCGATTCTCTCTCGACGTTCCAATAAGAAATAAATCCGCGAATAAGTTCTCGCGGGAAAATAGCGCGTTAATTGAACACGCGGTTATCGGCCGGTCCCGATCATCGCGGCCGAAAATACATCGCGCGAGCGTTCGTGAAAGCCGAGAGCTCGCGTTTGCTCGTCGTCACTCCGCGTGTGCACGCCCGTAGCTCTCGCGCGTAGCATGACTTAGGAGGACCTTTGCGGCCGCTCGTGTAATTCTTCTTAAATGAATTACCGCGATAAAGACCCCGACAAAGAGATATCTTATATGTACGCGCTCACGCTCGGTCGTACATGACGTGCGTGTCCGCACGCGCGCGTGTGGGTGCGTGCGTGACGTGTCCATATCTCCCACGCGATGCGATATATACACTCGGGTTACATTTACTCTGGTCTCTCTTTCTTCATTCTTCTTTTCATCATCTTCTCATCCCCTTTACTCTCGCTCCGGGTTTCTTCAACTTCGACTATGCGCCCTCTTTCCTTCTCCGAGGCCCACCCTCTCGCACCTCTTCACCTTCGGCGAGCGCTTTCTCGCTCGTTTCTTCGCGCTTCCTCTCTCTCACTATCTCGGATCTGATTCGATTTGTCGTACAATGCTGTTCACGATGTGATTACATGCCGGAGGTCCCTGCAGCCTCGGCGCGATGCCGGAGCTTAGGCGGGCGTGTAAGTTTACGAAGTACGATGCTTCTTGGCATCCAGAGCGCCCGGCCGTTGTTGCCGCGCGCTCGAGAGCGTCGAGGGTTTATCGTTGTGTACTTATAGTCGAATAAAAAAAAAAAAACCATTAGAAAATGGCGTGAAACAAAATTCCAAGTATGTGAGGAGATACGGTATGAATAACGACGGGGCTGTTTGAATTGCGTTAAAGATCGTTGCTTTTTTTAGTTTGCAAATCGTAGCGTTGCATTGGCATTTCAAACTTGTAGGCGTAATTGCCCGCCTATGTTTGTTGTGTCTCGCAAAATCTGTTTTTATAATTCGAACAATTCCGGACGAAATAATTTTTACTAAATAAAACAATTGTAATTCACAGTTTTAAATTACCGCATTTATTGTCGTGTAACATCTTACTTCCACACACCACACACACACACACACACACACACACTAGTTCCCCTGCTGAAGTTTAAAAAACTAATTGGAAAAGACGGCAGTAAAATAATAAATTAAAATTTATTCTGTTTTCTTAATTCTGTGATTTTTCTAATTTTTTGTATTTATTCAGCGTGGCTGAGGATGATCGCAATCGACGCGATCGAAACGTTCCACAATAAATTAATAATCTCATTTAAATTAAGTTTATTTATTTTACTGCCACCAACTGCAGTCCAAAGGCAGGAAGGTCTAACTATATTTTAATTTAAAAAACTAATTTCCTCGCGTATATTCCGCTCAGAAGACGCTAGAAGAAAATCGAAATTTTACAAAGAACAATAACTTACGTTTGTAAACTAACCGTAAGTAAGATAGAAGGCAACACACCGAGTTAGATACATCCGGCGTCGTCGGTTCCGTCGATGTTCAACGCGATTAAAGTTGGCATGAGTCTTTCGCGCAACTTGGTTAAAAGCAGATCTCAACCCTGACATAGTTTCAGTCAACCTGAGTTTCGGTCTTTTTAACATGTTGACTGCCGCGCGCTGAAGCTAGGATAGTATTAGAGTCTCGCTTGTGTGTGTGCGATTTATTTATTGTGTGTAATTTTATTTATATTGTATTAACAATCAGTATATATATATTGTTGCTGTTAAGAGTATTTTTAAAAAGGAACAACTTGATAAAATCTTTTTTGTCGTCGAAGCAAGTAAAAAAAAAAAAAAAACCGTAACCGTTACAAGCGGGTGATTCCGGTCCCCCGCGGAAACTTACTCCCGCGGATGACGTGGCGATCGAAACGTGTTAAACGACGCTCCGTGTTAACGAGCGTCGACGCGATGTAACGTGACACGGTTCGAAAAATAACTCGACGACAAGTGAGGGAAGGAAGAGGAGGGAGCAAAAGAATAGAGAGACTACGAGCTACGATATCGATTAAATCGAGAAATGATGCGGCGAAGAAGCGAGTCCCTCCCTCCCTCCCTCTCGTTCATGTGTGCGCGCTGCTCTCCTCTATCGTGCTCGAGTGCACGCGTGATTCGACATGTAGCAACGTGGCCGATTGTTCCACGACGGCCATTGTGCCGAGGACATAAACCTATTCCACGCGGCATAGAGCAAAGTAGAAACGTCCCGCGGTGAAATCAATGACGCGGCATAAGAGGGAACAAGTATCGCGTCGCGATCTTAATTCACTTCGCCTCGTGTGAGAACGTGTGTTTAATTTCGCAACGACGAGAGATAGGAACGCGAAGCAAGAGAGAAAGAAAGAGAGAGAGAGAGAGAGAGAGCGACGTCCGATAACGGAAATATCACGTTGAGCATGCGGGGCCTAATAGCGACCGCTGTTAATTGTAAAACGTCATCGGGAGGTGATTAACATGTTAAGCGCGGAACCTATTGCGTCAACGTCAACTTTTTCAACGCCACGAAAAGTGTATACGCTTTACTTTTGTAACGTCCATCGTCCCGACCGATGCTGTAACCATTCCGCATTAAGATCTTATGAGCGATCTTTTCCTCGTGCTTATATTTCCATCTCGTGCGACTCTCCCGATTGTTCGTCAATGAAACTGAGTAAAAAAAATAAACGCGACGCGCGAAATCAATATTTAACGTTATGACGGGAGGTGCGCGTTCAATTCACGAGGGAACGACGGAGTAAAGAAAAAGTTTTTAGCGTGTTAACGCGATTAAAACGACAAGATCCCGACCCCGACGAAGGAGAGAAGAACATCAGCAGGCCAGAAGGTATCCCGTTCCGGGAAGACGCCGCCGCCGCCGCCGCCGCCGCAGCCGCCGCGAGATGGTGAAACGCGATGCGCGGGGATGTTGGAAGGCGTTCGTAGAGTTTCTGATCTCTGCACGACCCGTCAGCGGCGCAGAAAATTGCCCTCACGTGACGCCGGGGATAGCGTAAGTACACCGTGAGCGGCGCGCGGAGTTTCGCGGGGATCGACGGAGGCGGCGGTGTGGCGCGCGGAGAAACGGGTCCGAAGAAACGGGCTTCGTGAGAGATGAAAAAGAAGAAGGAACGTAACAAAGCCACGGGGCGAGCTCTAGGAAAAGTCTTAAATCCCTGAATGAACTGGTCAAATGGTACCGCAGCCGAGGAGTCGAGGAATGAATGGTTCGGCGGCGGTGGTTTCAGTCGATCGCAGTTCCAGTTCGAGCGACCCTTCCCTTCCTCTTCAGTCCCATCCCCCTTTACCTCGCTTCCCGCGACTCGCTTTCGATCGCCCCTAATTATGTCATAACAATTTCACTGTACGACTGGTCCTCTTCTGCCTTCGAGCCTTCTTTCGCTTCTTCTCTCTTTCGTTCTGCAGAAGCGTACAACCGCTTCTTCGGCGTCTTCTCCCGTTTCGCCTTGGCCGGATGATACTATTACGTTTTCGCGACGGAAATCGTGGACGCGCTCGATCGATGAATTTCACGCGTCGACGCGATCGTCTTCGCCGACGATGGGCTTTGAGGTAAGACTTGTTTCTTATATATGAAAGTACTGTTCTCTCTGTTTGAAATCTATTTCTAATAAATCGCTAAACTGTTCGATAATTCGTTGAGATGCGAGAGACTACAGAAAATCATTCAAAGTCTTCAAATTTTAAGACAGCAAGATTTTTATATTTGAATAAGAAATATTAAAATTCAAAAGTTGAGAGAGAGGAGAATATATTGTTTCGTTCGTAATTCCGTAAATAGTTTTTTTTTTTTTTTTTTTGCAACGCGTCTTCTGTTCATTTTGTTGTTACGTTACTTCTGCGTGTCACAAAGCGATCCCCACGCGCGAACAAATACTTTCATCGTATCGATTCGATATTTAGATAGCCGACGTATGAGAGAAGGGGTCTGAGAATTGATTAACCCTTCTCTAGCGGGGGAAGGAAACACGAGTGACGGAAACGGCCGCGCGTTTGGTTTCCTCTCGCAGAAACCGCGGACTCCATGTCGGCTTCCGTGAAATCCCCCAATCTCTATTTCCTCTTCTCACCCCGAACCCCGCGTCGATCTTTTACCCACACTTTTCATATCCTATGTAAATATTAAATTTGTGTGTCTCTCTCCTCCGATAAATTCTCGGCAGGATACGAGGCTCGCAACTCGATTCTCACACGTTTTATTATCCTGTAGGTGTTCCGCGAGCGGATGATTGCTAATTTCACGCCTCGATCTTCTCCGATCTCGCTCGTTCGCGACACCTTCGTAATTATTCTCCGAGCGCGCGAACCAACGACTTCTGCTCGGGGAAGAGGGAGAGTAAGTTTTCGGTGATCTGTTCTGTGCCATCTCGTGCCGCGTACGACGAACGATTGAACAAAAGAGAAAACTGATCGTTGGACCGTGGAAAAAGAGAGGCGGATTATTACATAAAAATCAGTTCGTATCATCATAAAGTACGGAAGCGAACGGTGTCGCGGTGTCTTGATTGAGATGACAAATTTCTTGAAAACAAAAAATAAAAATTCTCTTTCGTTACGCGATAAATATATAATTCCGAGACGTAGAAAATCACGTGACGTTACGATCTCCCATTTCCGTAGAATCGTCACAATCCACTCTCGACTATAAGACTTGAATTTATTACGTATAGTTGAGTTTATCTTTCCCCGGAAAGGGCGGCTCTTTCATTAAATCGCGATATAGCTTTCCTCCCTCCATTTGCCTCTCTAATTAGTCTCCTGCGAGGGAAAGGGTTCGAATGAGTCGCCGTAGGTGGACAGCGGCGTGTTCGTGGGCGGTACCCAACGAGAGAAGCAGGAAAAAGTAGCCTCGCCCCGCTCTCTCGTGTACGTCTATATCGGCGCTTTTTACTCTACATTCTCGTGGACTAACAGCCGGGAATGAGCGACGGTCGTCGGTCGGTCGGTCGCCGTCGCCGCGGTGGGTATCCATCACGTTTACCACGTAGGCGTGCTGGGCCAAGAGACGCATGCGGACTGTAAAATCGCTGGTCGGGCAAACAAAAAAAGAAAGGACGCGCGACGAAAGCGAGTAATTTCACACCTGCGGACGTACATGCATGTGAGTCTCCATGTGTGGATGCCACACACTTGTATCCCGGAGAGAGATCGCGCGATGTCACGGCGCGTCTTTTCGTGGGAAAAAGCGCTGTTTGATGGCTTCATCTTGACGACGATCGGATTTACAGTTATCATTATCGTCTCGCATGAATGACAATATTGAAAACGCGAAGAGATTCTCAGACCACATTAAACGCAAGTTGTGTTATAACAACGCGCTCGAGGGAAAACGTAAATTTATTTACTTTATCGCGGACCATCGGCATAAAATGTCCGTACTTTTGATCGGCGCTTGAGTTGTTAATCCGAGAAAGACCGTCTGAAGATCAAAGAAACAAGGAAATTAAAGTTTTTAATGCCCACGGTTGAAAACCAAAGCCTTTTCTGTCTGTATAGTAAGAAATTAGAACGATGAGGAATCGCAGAAGAATTGAAGCATTTCGTCCGTGTATGATTTGCGGTTAGATAGATACAGACACTTAACTTTGAAATTAAATTAAGAGACAAATTTATAACAATAATGCGAGGTTTTACAAAAATTGCAGAAAATACTATTTGACTTTTTCCAGATCGCAAAATTTTATATATGTAATATTAAAATTTTCTCTTTCTCTCTCTTTATACTTTGTGAAGTCGCTTTATCAAGTTCAGAGATAAACTCCGTAATCGCGTTAAAGATTCGTACCTACGCGAGATCAACTGTAAACGAAGTGGAATAGCAGCAGAGAGCGGCGTACGGAAGAAGCTCACACGGCGAGCCGCATTCATTCAGCGGGAGACGTGAGTTAAAAAGAGGAGCGCCCGAGAAGAAGCCGAGTAAGAAGAAGAAAAAGGGGAAGGATGCCGGAGGGAAGTCGATCGATTCTCGTAATATACTCGGGCATGGTTTACTCCCTCATCCCTGCCTCCCTCCCGGGCTTCTATCTCCTGGACACGCATCAGTCGCGCATCTCGGCGTGGTCCGGGCTACGAATGAAGTTAATGTGAGGTCGTGCGAGCCGAGTGTGGGAAGCGCGGAACTCCGGACATCGACTAGCTCCCGCTTGGCCTGCGATCCGTCCGAGGTATCGGATCTTAAGAAGCGTGGACACGAAAAAAAAGCGACACAGGAGGCTGTCGTCTTCGACGTCTTCGTTCGCTTGACGCGAAGAAAATCGTCGCTTAATGTTCCGAGATACAAACGTTAAAAAAAAAAAAAAAGAAACAACCGTCTGAGGTTACCGCGTCGGTTGTTTCAACCTTTTTTTCGCTACTTATTACAACTATTTGTATCTAACATATTAAAACATTTATTGAGTCATAAAAAGAATACATTCAAACGACGAGAAAAACTCAAACGAAACAGTAGAAGAAAGAGAGACATCAATATTTTAATATGCAAAACTTGTAAAAAAAAAAAATTGTATTTATCTCGTATATGTAATTTAAATATCACGTGTCTATTTTATGTTACAACATCGTTCGCGAAAGCCACTTAAAATTAGACGTCCGCCTTACGGATCGACACGCTTCCCCTTCACTTCGCCTACGGAATCTCTCGCACATGATTTTCACAGCTCGTTCAATAACGATCATGCGCGACCGCGTTGATACGCGCGAGGGCGTACATAAACGCGAATCGTCGGGCTTTCTTGTCACTTAGAACGAACTTAACTCGAGCCTCCCAGTCATTGACTCCGCTTCCGGTTCAACTCTCTATCGCTCGCATTGTTATCCCCGCACAAGCTCTTCTCTTCTTCGTTCCCACATCGGCTCCGTATTCTATCTTCACACCACCGTGTCCGTCGTTTACTCGAGCATCCTCGTCTTGCTCTCGTGCCGCTCGCTCGTTGTGTCCCTTTCTACAAATGCACTCGTTGTTTTCTTTCTATTCCTCAGAGTTTGCGGTAGAATCCTAGTGGAACTTATACCGTTCCGAGTCTAAAATGTTGAGAATAGAAACTTGTCTTGACAATAGAGTCACATATCGCGAATGTCAGTGTGTAAAATAATTTGCCTCTCTCTCAAATGTAAAGATTCGTCTACGTTTTGACTCTCGTTTAAGTTACTTTACGCACAAAAATATATCCGCGGCGGCTCTATTGTCAAAGAAATTTTTAATAATTCGGAGATGTTTGATTTGTTCAGTAATTTAAAACGTCAAACTTGTGAACTCGTTAAATAGGAAACATTTAATATATAAACATATTTATTTGACTTGTTTAATAGAAAAGTTAAAATTTTCGAAATTTAGTTCAGCCATGTATGTGTGTGTGCGAGTGCACCTGATGGCCGATGATGAATAGATACGTTTCAAGGGTTGCTGAATTAGTAACACGATATCTGACACCACGATTTATCCTTCTCGTCCTCACTTGCTTCTCATTATAAAATATATATAGATAGCAGCATCATCATCCCCGAGAAATCGATTATTATCGCAACGCGCGCTCTTCACGCTCCTCGTATTCTTTCTTCGGGATTTTCGAACATTATACAATTTTCCATTGCTTTTCTTTATACATTTGCCAATCTCGGGTGGCACTTACAACGTTTTATAGCTTTTTTATGCGCGCTACTTAGCGCGATCGCGTCAGCCGCAATAAATTCACTGGAGCGCGCGTATGCTTTTCTCTCATTTTCGATGTAATAGATTCTCGGAAAGCGTGCAACCGAACTCGTCTCTCAACAATTCGCGAAGTATCGGTCGCGCGAACATTCTTGTTAGATTTATATTATTGCGCCGCGAACTTGTACGCGCGAACATTCCTCATACAGATTACATAATTTTATCGCGTTGATTTTGTGGGTCAATCTTTATTGGGCATAGTTTGTTCCCACACAAAAAAAAATTCTATTCCTCGTTGCTTCTTTTAGACTCGTCTTTTTCTCATTCAATCTGAACGATTCGGTCCTCTCTCTCTCAGTTTTCGCTGAATTTGTTTCGCGCAACGTTTTCCGTCGATTGTCTCACTCGTCGCGCTCGCACACACGAAATGTATAAAATTTTATCGTCTCGTATTTCCTGTATGTATGGATCTCTCGGAAAAGATATATATTTCTTGCGCCACCGGCAAAGGTCATGAGTTTCTTACCGCGGCCGTAAAGCGCCACATTGTGCGCAATAAATTTGCTACGCTCTTTAGACGTACATGGATTTTTGCGCGGCGACCGATTGATAGAACACACTCTCTCAGCTGCGTGTGTAGGTTTATTGTGGTCGAAGCTGCTACATCGGACTCGGTTTCCTTCGCGGTTAAAAAAAACATCCATCACGCATCGACGAGTGTATGTAACTTTTTTTTTTTTTTTTTTTTTCTGCGAGTGCGGCACAGTAATCATGGCGCTGTAATTATTCACGATATCTATCGCAAGAGGAAAACTGTTTTCTTATTCCCTCTTGTTATTTCTTTGTTGCTAGTTTTTTGGGAATTTTTTTGTAAGCAATTTATAACTACATTAACATTTTTTTTTTAAGAAAGTGAATTGTTTCTTCAAGAAAGGTTTTTAGTAATTTTTTGTTTTTTCAAGAAAAACAGTTTTCAACTCGTACATAAACTTTTTGCTATTTCGCGCGATTTGTAAAAATAAATAAGTG